>CAJHZI010000052.1:0-46593 GCA_905160935.1 Enchytraeus crypticus
GAGTCATCCGTAGAGTTGACCTAATTAACAATAAGCGAGTCATCCGTAGAGTTGACCTAATTAACAATAAGCGAGTCATCCGTAGAGTTGACCTAATTAACAATAAGCGAGTCATCCGTAGAGTTGACCTAATTAACAATAAGCGAGTCATCCGTAGAGTTGACCTAATTAACAATAAGCGAGTCATCCGTAGAGTTGACCTAATTAACAATAAACGTGTCATCCGTAGAGTTGACCTAATTAACAATAAGCGTGTCATCCGTAGAGTTGACCCAATTAACAATAAAGTATAAACGTTTCATCCGTAGAGTTGACCTAATTGACAATAAAGTATAAAAGTGTCATCCGTTGAATTGACCTAATTGACAATAAGCGTGTCATCCGTAGAGTTGACCTAATTGACAATAAAGTATAAACGTGTCATCCGTAGAGTTGACCTAATTAACAATAAGAGTGTCATCCGTAGACTTGACCTAATTAACAATAAACCAGTTAGACTCCTCATCGAACTTCTTTCTCTTTCTATCTCCACGTGTTTCTTCCTCTCTACTATCTGTTTTTTCTTTCTCTCCATCTATCTTTCATCTTCTCTCTCTCTATGTATCTCCTTTCTATCTAATTCTCTCTCTATCTGTCATTCTATCTCGTTCTCTCTCTCCATCTCTCTTGCTATCTCGCTCTCTTTCTATCTCGTGCTTTTTTCGCCTTTCTCTCTCTCTATATCTCTCTTAAAGTATTGAAAAAATGATTTCTCTCCATTTTGTTATCTTTAGCTCTCTGTATCATATCTATGTCTGTCTCTAAGATGACAGCAAGTGTCACGATTCAGTGTTATGTTGTTGTTTTGTACAAAATCTGCCTTAGATATATTATATATTATATTATAAATAAATATATATACATATATATAATATATATATATATACATATATAGATAATAGATTGAAAGATGTCATTACAATATACAGTATGTTTGGCTAAGAACTAACCAAATTAGAAATGGTTCGAACAATATCAACAGCGTTACCACGCGTGGAATGTCGAAGTTTTGCCAAGTCAAGCAACGAGAAGCAGCAGTCAAGAACCGGTTCAGCAAACTGCATCAACAAGACAGGACAAAACTCATGATTGACCTTTATTAGGCCAAAGTTTTATTAGCATAACATATATTTTCTGATAATTATTTAATAAGCTATTAAATATATTAGCATGTTAATAAACATAATTAAGAAAATTTACAAATATAAATTCTGAAGTCTTACCAGTTATTACCTTCTTGAAATATAATTAAATATAATTATGACTATTAATTATATGATTTGGACTATTACAATGTTAATTAAATTAGGACTATAATTATTAAGTAGTGATTTATAAAAAAGCTAAAAAGCTAAGGTTAACGTCAGTTTCCTCACTCGAAAGCGATGTCAGTGACGGGCGAGCCCAGGATTTGAACCCGCATCAACTGATCCGCGGTCGAGTATCTTACCGACTGGGAGTCTTACCGACCTCCAGCCATTATATATATCAGCAATGATTCACTGTTAGACATTTTTTAAGCTAAAATGAAATTTATTACATATAATTAAATACCATAATTTGATATAAAATTTAAAATATTTAATAAATTTAGATAAAATCATGCTTCTTAGACTTTAACCAAGTTTTCAAGTTTCTTCATAAATCAGAAACAGGAGTGATTGCCAACAGATTGTGAAGTAGTTATGACACTGAATCCTGACTCAACTTAATTGAATAAATGCATTGACAAATTACTAACCTGAAAAAATAGAAAAAAAAGAAAAGCAAGAGAAGAGAATCAATGGACATCCAGTTGGCTGTATTTGAAATGATTGTCAATGCAATGTAAAGCAAATAATTGTCAAAGTAGCGAAAGTAGATATCTTCATGTAGGCCTAGTTATCTCAAATCTGCTATTACAATATATCATACTATGATAATCAGTGTGGTAAACTTAACTTTTCCTATTTAATTTATTTAATTCCCAGTACCTATTTCTACGTTGAAATTTAAATCAGAAGCATATAATATAAATAATAATAATACAGATTTAAAGTCCATTTTCTCATACAAGGATGATGTCAGGGACGTCCCCCATCACATGTCACTGCAAATAGATTCACCGCACACGATCTGAAAAACATGTACTGAAGAGAAAGAAAATGATCCTAAAAGGTGCCGGTCCGGTTATCAAAAATACAGTCAGGCAAGATGAAAAAAGTCTATGGTGGGAAGAGATGTGTTTTCAACCTACAACGGAAAGTGGAAGTAGTAGAACATGAGCGAAGATCAGGAGGCAGAGGTTTATTTTAGATAATTTTAGACAGCAATTTTATCATTTAGATAAAAGATCACCTGAGCGTATTTCCAAGGTCTACGTATGCAGTCGTACTGGTTACCAGTGAAAATGTGACCCAAGTCATTCATCACCGTTTCATCTCTCATCATCTCGTCTTCAATATACACCTGATCCTCTGTTTGAAAACGCAATGGTGAAGTATTAATCTGCTAGAGATATTACAGGTTAAGTTAGACGGAAAGAACTGGCAACTAAACAAGACCTAATGAAAAGTGATTTACTATAAATAAAACAGAAAGGGACGGTTTTGAAACTAGACAATACTTTAGGAATAAGAGTGTGCTAGAAAAAGAATTGAATGAAAGATTTCTAATAAATATATTTAAGAATGTTTTACACAGAAATTCAAAAAAAGCTAACATTACACGCTTATTTAATGAATAAAATATTTACTCATAAAATTTCTTCAAGCTTTTATGTATCACAGATACTAAACTAAATAATCATTAAAATCTCAAATAGACAATCATAAGGAGTTACAACTTGCTAATTAAATAGTATGAATAGTGATTAATTAAATTCGCTTTTTATAAATATCTTAATCTTTTAGTATAGTTTAATTTATACTCCTTATAATTCCAGGAGGGGATAGTTTACTAAAATGAGGTAAAATAAGAAATGGAATGGAAGAGAGTTAGAGGAAGACCGAGACTTGGGACGCTAGGTATAGCATCCACATTTGAATACGACGAATACAAAAGTACAGAATATACATAAATACGTGGAGGAGCTAACAATGAACTTGGTAATAGGCTGTTCAATAATTAGAAAGACAATGTGTAGGTAAGATTTTATTGGTAAGATGAAAACCGAACAATATGGTGACATCTACATATGAAGTTTCAAAAGTGGTACTAGACATAAACTGATATTCGTAAAACAAACTATTTTACAACTAGTATAAACTTACCTTTGCAAAATGGATTGCATATGATATACATTGGCTGATCGCTCTTGTATCTGTAGATTTTCCAGTGGAATTCCTTCTCCGACTTGTTCTGCTCTTTCTCATCAGATTCCTGAGGGATTCTTAGCTTGGTTTCAATAGCCAGGCGAAACTTTCCGATGATACAGGTTACCGGTATCATGATCTTAAAGTACACCTAGAATATTGCAAATGGTATAACTCATCATCGGCATCATCATCATCGTAGTCGTCGTCGTCATCATCATCATCATCATCATCATCATCATCACCCCATGGGTAAGGTGACTTCAGCTACAAAGTCTGTCTATATGACTCTAGAATATCACTTACGTACACATCGAGTGGCGGCAAGTAGCTAATTATTTCTTATTTATTTCTATCTATTTCTCATTTATTTCTATCTATTTCTCATTTATTTGTAATTCTCAATTATTTCTCATGTATTTCTATTTCTCATTTTTATTTCAATCTATTTCTCATTTTTTTCTATCCATTTCTCATTTATTTCTATCTATTTTATCTTTATTTATCTTTATTTTTATTTCAGTGTTCTCGGAGGCATTACTAAGACAGACATTATGAAAATCAGTGAACCCGTGACGTATGTTAAGATCAGTAACGACGTCACTGATGCGGCGGAACAACAGGCGATATATGACAGCAAATCAGGGGTAATTCCTTCGATTAGGACATGGAAAAAGTTGGATCTATGGCAGTTTAATTAATAATAATAGTAATAAAGGTTTAACGTCCGTTTCTTCATACAAGGATGATATCAGGGACGTTCCCACAGCACACATCACTACAGATCAATTCAACCAGACTAATATGCAAAAGAAATGTGCTGAGAAGTAACGTCGTTAACGAAAGCCAGACCGGTGATCAAAAATGGTCAGGGTAGATTGATTATGTAAAAAATTGAGAAACATACAGCAAAATGTGTAAATAAAATTGTTGTTCACTGTTGCCTCACCTTGTTGTCATCGCTTAGATGGACTCCAACGCTCCATCCGTATTTCCTCAATCCCTCTGAGACTCTGACTGGAAAGCTTGTTCTGTCACTGGGCTGGGGGGTTGTTCCTAAACAGAAATTTCTAATTAATGTTCCAATATTTAAAGAAAAAGCTAAACTAATGTTAACATTAGATTGTTTCCTCACTCGAAAGTGATGTAAGTGACGGGCGAGCCCCGGATTTGAACCCAGCACATACTGATCCGCGGTCGAATATCTTACTGACATTGGCTGTACATTAGATAGTAATGCACTAGATATTAAATGCTGGGTTAGAAGCTAGAATCAATATATTGATCAATCAACACAGTTACAAATTAGAATATTGCATCAATAGATTAGTAAAGATTTCAACATTGGTGATTTTTCAGAAAGAGATAACGACAGAAAATTGGTCTAGAGTAGAGGAGGTGTAAACTTCAGAGTAATTCAAGACGAAGTCAAGTATACATTATTAATATAGTTAAATATTAACAAAGAACTCACAGCATTCCCTTCATAATTCATGCATATGAAAAGATAGATCTAGGTTTAACGACTGTTCACAGACTGACTTGGTGTGGAACCACTCCATTCTGCATTATGTATTTACATAGTATAGGTATTTTATAAAATATACTGAACTTAACTCTTTAAAAAAATCAGTGAATTACTTTAAAGAAAGAAACCATCTCGTTATGCTAATGCAATTCCAGTGAATTGCTTCTACTTTAGATAAAATCTGTAACAACTATAAAATATTTTTTAAAACACGATTCAATTACTTATAACAAATTTAATTAATTAATTTAATTATTAATTAAATTAGTTATACAAAAATTGACTTATTTAATTATTTATTTAATTATTTATTTTAAAAAATTGTAATAAATTGTTTAAAAATATTAAATATTATAATAAAATTAATGAGTAAAAAGCAATTTTAAACTGAAATCAAGAAAAAAGGAGCCTGATATGGACATACCTGTTTGAAATATCAGAGTGACGTCATCAAATTCAAAGTCATATTTTCTATCGAAGGTTATCTGGATAATAAACGGCTGTCCACGTCTTAGAACAAGACGAGCTGTCTCGTTTGACGTCTTACAGGCCGCTCGTGCAATATCATACATCTCTGTCTTGTGCTCCACTATATTGTGACATATGTTCCAATCGAAACTCAGAATCCTTAGCGGCTCAATCGGGCTTCCCTTTTCTCTTGGAGAAGTTTTGACCCCTTCCACTTCAACTGGTTCTTCTACAGTTTCAACTTCAGCCTCATATTGCTTGTTGTCACCGTTCGCCGCTTCAGATCGTTCCTGGTCTTGTTCTTTGGATTCATCGATGCCGTCTTCAGACAGTGTTAGAGCTGCGAAAAAGGAGAAAAATATCATATGAAACAATGTTATTACAGAATTAATTCCATTCAGGCAACGTAGAAATAACAGATTTCACTGATAAATTATGCATATGGGATAGGAATCTTTTATAGATTTTAAAAAATAGAATTGCTAACTTTAGACTGAATAAAAATGGCTCCTAGCGTCATTTATATTTCCTAGTATTCAAATCATGTCAGTATCAAATAAGTATTCAAGTATTAAAATCAAATCATGTATTTATTCTGCTGGTATATAGTGGTACAAAGTTGTGCCATAGAAATTAATGTTCTTTTTAACTACAAAGAATAACATTTAAATAACTGAATATTTCAAGAATTGCCAAAACTACCATTACTCATCCCTGTTCTGTCAGTACATCACAAACACAAAATGTTTGTATACTAAATACCTATGCAGTATCAGTTATAAAACCTACATATTAAAATTTTGCTTCAATTTTTTAATTTTTAATTTGCCTAAACTATATCTACACAAAAAGTATTCTTACTAATTCAAAACAGACTTTTACTCCAAACCTCATCCAGGGAAATATTCAATACAAAGCTAGTTACAAACATATCCTTTTCTCTGTCAAGCTTGCTAGTATTTTCATTACTGTTATCTCTAAAGAACTACAAATTTAATGTAATATTATACTATTATTTCATAACACGAAAAATGTTAAAGTAGCATTAATTATTATAATACTATTGTAGTATTAATAATTGTCAAATCTTTCTTGCCATTTATGTTATCATTGGCACTGATGTTAATGCTATTTAACAGTATATCTAGAGAGGATAATAATTTCAAAAAATGTTTCAAAGAACAAATTATCAAAAAACAATAGCAATATTTCGCAAAGTAAACAACGCACAAAGCAACTTGTACTTAACCTACCACTGGCACACTGTATGATCTCACATTCCTCGATTACAACGTTTGGCGGCAGAGCAACCGTTTCTTCATGAGCGAAGCGAATTGTTTCCCTCACTCGCGAAGCATCTTGAAACGCTCGCCCAACCTTGTCGTAAAATATTTCATGGGCCTCCTGTTGATGCTTGAGCACCGCTGATTTATTAAGATCTTCAATACCTGCAGCAAAATAGATTGAGCATTAGGAATTAATTCTTTGCAATATTATGCTTGTAAAACAAAATACATATCCGATCATCTCTGTAAAGTAGATCAGGAGATGCATTGGCAGAATTTGCATATCTTTTAATCTACAGTCAAACACTCAACTGATTCAGCCACTAGCTCATCCATATCTTCATTATTAAAATATTAAAATGCATCATTTAGGACGCATATTATGTCAAAGAAATGTTACAATACTTTCTAGGCCATACCTTTAATGTATAAATAACACAAAGCTAGCCATTCTTTAGAAAGTACCCCTAAGATATTTTCATATTTCTTTTCTTGTATTAAATACCATTAAGTCTATAATTGTACATTTGCAGCATATTTCTAAAATTATAAAGTTCAATGTCGGAGGTAAAAGGGCCAAACCCGAACTATATATGTGCCCCCCTCAAGCATTTGAAAACTTCCTGTTTTATTTGAGTATGTACCAGAAAAACAAAATATAAAATACAACTGTAGTCTGTATTAAATTAATATTATTGTGTCAAAGTAAGTTTTATGTTATAATATTTCTAGGGGGCTTATGGCTTTACGGTTAAATATTGGCGCTTTAAAAGTTTCTGGGGGTTGGGGATAAATGATGCGAAGCTTCCCGGGCTTTAATATCAGATAAGAGCAAAGACTCTTAGGCATTCAAGGACTCAGATAAATGAAATTAAAACCATACTTTTAATAGTTTTCCATTTAAAATGAATAAGTTACATAGCAATGTGCATCGAGTCAGCTAATACAATTATTTTTAAAAAGTGAAATCGGTAGCATTCAACTTTTAATTACATAAATAAACACAATTTGTCGAAAAGTATGGTACAAACTTGGCTTATTGCCAGCAATCTCCATCTTCATGTATACTGGAAATGCAACAAAAATCAAGTAAAGTTACTAAATCTTTATATAAAAACAAGGAAGCAGTATTGGCAGACTATTTATTTGGATCACTCAGCCAAAAATTTAATTGTTGGGTTAAATTATTAATGGATTGAACATCAGATTAGTTTATCATAAACTCACAAAAACAACAAAAAGTAAAAAAACTAAACACTCATTATAGTGAAATGATCAAATATGTTGATATCTACCACTTTTTAATCCCACATGTTTACACAGTTAGGCAATTTAGTCTATTTTCCGTGTAACCAGTCCAGTGAATGTCCAAGTTTTTACTCTCAGATCAGTGCGGCTGGGATTCAAACCCACGAGGGTTCAATTCACCTCAGGATCTGTCATGTAAAAGTTCATGACGTTAGAATGTCTAAATAGCGTAGGGGCAACGTCATGAAGTTTTAAATGACAAATCCTAAGGTGATTTCAATCCTCGTGGGTTCGAATCCAGGTCGCGCTGATCTGAGAGTAAAATCTCGGACATTCACTGGACTGGTTATACGGAAAATGGTCTAAATTGCCTAACGGATGAAACATGTGGTTTTAAAAGTGATAGATATCAACATAGTTTATTATTCACTATAATGCGTGTTTACTTTTTTTTTACTTTTACCCCTATGCTATTAAGTCCTGATCAGCTGATTGAGCTGATCATGAACAACAACGAGCATGACACGGTAGCTAGTCATTGGTCAGATAGTTTAGTTGTTTCAGTCATAAAAACGGCAGCCTCTTTACCATGTCAATGCATTGCTAAAATGTATTAAATATCTATTAAATTTATTCTGAGAAAGTCTCAAAGGATATTATAAAATAAAAAGGGTTAAATATGAAGGTCAGTAATAATTTAAAAGTATCGAGGATTGGCAAATTCAATGTAGTGAGCGAGAGACCCAGACTGATGAAGGTTGAGCTAAGTTCAACGGAAGTAAAATCAGAAGCTTTAAAGAGAGCAAAGCAACTTAGAGATTCGAATGACTATAAGAAGATATTCATAGTGCCAGACCTCACAAAAAAGCAACAACTGTTAGACAAAGAACTTAGAGATAAGGTTAAAGAGTATAGATCAGATGGAACACAAAATGTAGTAATTAACAAGGGTATAATAGTAAAAAACGTAAATGGAAAACAGGTAGTGCTATACACCCCGAGTGTAGAAAAGAAATAGATAAATCTTCAAGTATTTATCAAGCTAAATCAGATGTAGGCTTAATTGACAGTAATGTTAATGTAGCAAATTCAATGGATAGGTGAGACTGTATGTTTATTAATGCCAGGAGTATTGTAAATAAGCGTAATGAATTAGAGTTAACAGTACAACCGGAAAATTATAGTATTATTGGCATTACTGAGACCTGGTTGAACAACTCAATAGATAATTCTGAAATTGAATTAGATGGGTATAAGATTCTTAGAAAAGACAGAATCAGTACAGTTAAAACTAGAGGTGGAGGGGTTTTATTTTATATTAAGAATAACATTAATGTAGTACAGAGAGATGACATAAGTAATACCCAATTCCCTGAAAGCTTATTTTGCACTATTGAGAGTAATGGCGATAAGACTCTGCTAGGCATATGTTATAGACCACCCGATAGTAAGCTTAACAATGATTTAGGGTTATTTAATTTGTTTGAACAGGCTTGTAGTGATTGTAAGAATTGTATAATATTAGGTGATTTTAACTTCAAAGACTTAGTATGGAATAATTTTAAGTCATTACCAAATGATCATCCATTAATTAATTGTATGAGTGATAACTTTATGTTTCAGTTAGTTAATGAACCGAGTAGAAATGAAAATTTTTTGGATTTGTTATTTAGTTCTGATGAAAATATTGTAGAGAATATTGTGGTTAGGGAACCTTTAGCAACTAGTGACCATAGCATGATAGATTTCAAATTAGTTACTAATAAAATTAGACAAGAGAAAGGTATAAAAATGTTCAATTTTCATAAAGCTAACTATGATAATATAATTACAGCTGTGCAACTTAAAGATTGGGATAGCATGTCATCAAATAATGTTAATGAAATATGGTCTTATATAAGGAATGATATTTTAGAAATTAGAAACAAATTTGTACCGCTAAGTAATAAGTCAAAATTAAAATGTAAATGGGCCAATAAAATTGCAAAAAACTAAGGAGAGCTAAAAGAAGAGCTTGGGATAAATATAGTAAATCAGGTAAGAAGAAGTCATATTATAATAAATATAAAGAGAAGCTAAACAAATCTGTTAGAGCAAACGATGAAGCAAGGAAACAGTTTGAAAATAAATTAGCTAATAATGTAAAAAATGACAATAAAAGTTTCTTTGCCTATGTCAGAAATAAAGAGAGGAACAAAGTTAAAGTAGGTCCATTGCAAGATGCTGCTGGTATCATTATCACTGATGATGGGCTCACAGCAAACATGTTCAATGACTACTTTAGCAGTGTTTTTACAGTAGAAAATCTAGATAATATTCCAATAGCAGATAGAATATTTTCAGGTCTTGAATCAGAATGTTTAAGTGAATTAGTCATCGATAAGGAAATAGTGTTAAAGAAACTTAGTGTAATTAACTGTAACAAAAGTCCAGGTTCAGATGATCTTCATCTTAAGTTACTATTTGAGCTGAGACACCAATTAGTAAGTCCTCTTACTAAATTGTTCAATCTTTCGCTCGAAACTGGGATTGTACCTCAAGATTGGAAAGATGCTAGAGTATCTCCCTTGTTCAAGAAAGGTAGAAGAGACAGACCTGAGAACTATAGACCAGTCAGTTTGACTAGTATCATAGGTAAGGTGTTCGAGAGCATTATTAAGGATAGTTTAGTTCAACATTTTAATAGTTATGGATTAATAAGAAATAGTCAGCATGGATTTACCAGGAATAGATCATGTCTAACTAACATCCTGAGCTTTATGGAATCTGTAACATTACATGTTAACAATGGAAACCCTGTAGATATTGTCTACTTGGATTTTGCAATGGCATTCGATAAAGTGCCACATGAGAGATTGTTTTGTAAGTTGGAAGCTCATGGAGTTACTGGCTCTATCCTGATTTAGATTAGAAGTTGGTTAACCTCCAGGAGACAAAAAGTTTGCATTTCAAATCATGACTCGGCTTGGCGCAATGTCACTAGTGGGGTTCCACAAGGTTCAGTGTTAGGTCCAATTTTATTCTTGGTTTACATTAATGACTTAGACAACAACATAATATCTAAATTGAGTAAATTTGCAGACGACACTAAATTGTGTAAAAATATAAGTAGTTTAGACGATATGTTATCGCTTCAGAGAGATTTAGACAGTTTACATCACTGGGAAACTATTTGGCAGATGAGTTTCAATGTTGACAAATGTACAGTAATGCATGTAGGCCACAACAATAATTGTCATCAATATAAGCTTGGTAATGCAGAACTAAAATCATCTATTAAAGAAAAAGATCTAGGTGTCATTATTGATAATACCCTAAAATTTTCAGAGCAGTGTAAATCAACAGCAAATTGTGCTAATCGCACTTTAGGTTTAATTACGAGAACTATAAAAAGTCGTAATAAGGATGTAATAATTAAATTATATAAAGCATTAGTAAGACCTAAATTAGAATATTGCGTTCAAGCGTGGAGACCTTTTTTATGGAAGGATATAGAATTTATGGAAAGAGTTCAAAGGAGAGCAACTAAAATGATTGCTGAATGTAGAGGTCAAAGCTATGAATCTAGGTTAAATATATTAGGTCTAATTAGTTTAGAAGATAGACATATCAGAGGGGATTTAATTCAAGTGCTTAAAATAATTAAAGGTTTTGACAATATCGAATGTAAAGAATTTTTCAAATTATCTGATTATGCTAGAACTAGAGGGCATAGATTCAAAATAATAAAGGTTAGATCCAGATTAGAGATTATAAGAAAATTTTTCAGTCAGAGAGTTATCAATATACGGAACGTGTTACCTCAGTATATAGTAGAGGCAGAATCAGTGAATGCTTTCAGAAATAGACTAGATAAGTATTGGAATGAAATACATTAAATTAATAAATTGTTTGTTTGTGTTGTATAGATAGGCAGGCTGATTGGTCTCATACCTTATGAGGGTATTTTGTTTCTAGGTATTCATGGGTGTGGGTAAGGCTTATATGTATATGTGTGCGTAGGTGTGTGTATGTGTGTGCATAAGTGTGTATATCTATGTATGTTTTTGAATGTATGAGTATATGTATTGTAATGTAGGCCTATTTTTTCAGATGGTTGATTTGCCTAGAATGTAGTTATATGCATGCATACATATCTTTTGTCTGTATGTAGATTGAAGTGTGTATGTACAGGTGGGTGTATTCTGTGCGTGTGTGTGGGTGTGTATGTGAATGTGATGTATGTACATGTGTATATGTGTTTGTATGAGTATATATGTATGAGTATATGTGTGTGTGTATAATTTGTTTATGTGTATATATGTATGTGTGTATGTATGTATATATGTACGTACATGTGTATATGTGTGTATTTGTGTGCATGTGTGTGTGTATGTGTGGGTGTATACGTATATAGGGTGTGTATTTGTGTATGTATGTATATGTGTACACTTGTAAGTGCTCTGAGTATGTGTTTGTATATGTGTATGTGCATGTGTGAGCGTGAGTGTGTGCATGTGTATGTACATGCATGGGCGCATGTATGTGTGTGTGTTTGTGCATGGTTGTGTACTTGTGTTTGGGTTTATGTGTGAGATGCTTGTGTGTGTGGGGTGTGTTGGTGAGTGCTTGATTTTTCTTGTGTTCTTCTTTTTGAAGCCTATCAGCTTGTCAAGGTTTGTATCTTTTCCTTTACGTCTCTATGTATTAAGGTATGAATTTACGTCTAAAACTGGTGTTGCAAGTCTTTGTGACTTCCTTAACCAGTATAATTATTGTTAAGTTAAGTTAAAATGATTATTAAAATTTTACATGCAGAGTGCTCATAAGTTTACATGTTTTATTAAATTTCAAAGTAAAGTACTAGACAGCATTAGAATTTATATACAATCTATTCTTATACAATATTTTCATTTATCATTATATATCATTAAAGTATCGCAAGGTCGCCTGATTATTATTATTATTTATTTAAATATTAGTAGATTTTGAAAAGTTTCTAACATTTTAAACTAGCCTATATTTACAGTCACGCGGTTACCTAGGCAACACTATTCATTAGCTAAACGCAGATGTCTATCCTTTGTTAAAATTATATATATTATCTTATCTTTATTAAAATTATAACATTGTTAAAATTAACATTACTGTAACAACAATTTGAATTTTTAAAATAATCCAAAAAAAGCTATGAACACCTTCATTTTTGACTCAATAGTACTCGATGTTGTCATTGATGACTGTAGATCTCTTGTTGTTGTTATTTTTAGGAATATGTACGTTGGACCTGCTACTTGCAGAACACAATATATATATATATATAGAGAGAGAGAGAGAGAGAGAGAGAGAGAGAGAGAGAGAAAGAAAGAAAGAAAGAAAGAAAGAAGGAAAGAAAGAAAGAAAGAAGGAAAGGAAGAAAGAAAGAAAGAAAGAAGAGAGAGAAGAAAAAAGAGGGACGCAATCTATGTTTAATGCTCATGAAACTGAGCAAATTAGTTGTATTATGCATTTTAGTTATTCGGCCTTTATCATTTGTGCAAGAATCATAAAATATCTATAACAGAATTAAAGTACTTGCCACTGTAGTCCACGACAATACTAAGTAGCTCATTGTGTAAGTCCGTTATTTAACAAGATAAAATTTTAAATGGTTGTTCCTAAGGTCCTGGGAACAATTCCCGGTAGAGCTGATCTGAAAGTGAAATCTCGGACATTCACAGAACTGCATGACTATATGTACATATCCAAACTGAGTGCATGGCCTAATGATTAAACATGTGATATTAAGGGCCCATTTAAATTGATATATAATCAGAGATGATCATTACATATCTTACCGTAAGGTTAAGATTAGGTTATCTTATCTGTTCGTAAGGTATTCGACCGCTTATCAGTAGGCTATGTGCGGGTCTCAAATCCTGGGCTTTCCCGTCACTGACATCACTTTCGAGTGATCAGAGGAAACTTACTTTAACATTAGCATTTTACACAATAGAGTGAGTGCACAACTCCTTAAACTGATAGGCGTCTAGAACTATGTGCAAGAAGCTAATTTAGAGTGCGATATAGGCCTACTTGATAGGCCTATCATAATGGCCTATATGATATACTTATACCTTTATGAAGCAATCTGACTATAAAAGTGTATCTGCCGGTCCGGTCAAGGTAAATCAGTACTTAAACTGATATTGAATGCACTCCTATAGAGTGCATAGTACTGATCTCAAACCAAAAATATAATTCAACCGTGAACCCTGTCTCACAGTGGTCCACACTAGTTAGCCTTACCTTCATTGAGTGCTCTTCTATTGTAACAGATCAACGGATGCAATCGCCCATTGAGCACGAAATCTGTAGCGAACTATTATACGTGTAATATATGCCATTGTGAGATTAATGAATTAAAATCCGATGTACCTAGAGTAAGTACTTCAGTCGATAGATTTAATATATTCAGTAGCTGAGGGCCAACATGCTGTGAGAGATTAAGGCTATGCTATACGTGTGTTGATTATGCTACTATATTATACCATAGTTTGATAATTCTCTACAGAAGATTGTACTCTACTGCACAATAGACTGGATTTTAAATACTGTATTACAAGTGTTCCTTTAATTTTTAATGTTCCGTCTAATTTAAAATAGTAATGTATGATGCTAGTATTCGAAAGACATTCATAGTTTAAACGTTTTCATTTAGGTACGATCTAGCAAACTTTTACCTTTTACTAATGTAAAACTAATTACTAATGTAATGTGTTGACTTTGAATCGAATAAAGTTTAACTTGGATAAAGTTTAGCTGTAATTCTATGCTAGTTTTTATGATTTCGATCATTCTGCAAAGTCTACTGCAGTTTATATTCGTACGTTTAATAACTAGATAAATAAAATAACTATGGTTAATAATATGAATATTCTGAATATTTTTAGTTTGAGACTCTGGATTTAAGCTGTAGCCTGAATTAATGTACAGTATGCTTATTAGCTGCTCTCCACGATACTGGGATACCTTCGAGAAGTGAAAATCGAAAATTAATTAAGGCTTCAAAATGTGAGTTAGACTAAAGCATATAGAAACTATATTAGTCTTTAGCTTTTAGCTATTAAAAGCACACATAGCATTTATGTATTTTGTTACAGACTTGGATTGAAGGGATGGCGATTTGAGCAGTTTACTCTATCAGTCATGTATAATTAACGACTCACCGTTGGCAGAAGATGCCGAAGCTTTATAATCTCCGCAGAATGTAAGTCTTGTTCTTGATCTTTGTTATAGACTACAGTTATCACTTGTAATAAGAAGACATTATTCCTTTTTAATCAAATCAGTTTATTAAACAAACTTTATTACTAAATATAAGTTCAAATATTTACTTGCATAATGGCCTATGCGACTATAATATTTAAATTTATTAATTTGTGGTTTATTACATTTTCAGTTTATTATTATTTGGTATTTTCAGGTTAATTGATCAACTTATCTGGAAGCGTACCTCGAGATTTCGTTTTGCTGCTTCGATCCTAGTTTTTGTCTTTATCATCAACTTGATGCTTCTTTCGCTAGCATTTACTAGAAAATCCATAACAACGACCGGTCAGATAAAGAATTTAAGTCTGAAGAAAATATCAGAACCAATTCTCGAGCATGGTAATATCGAGATCGAAAATGTTCCTGAAGAAATTTCGAAGTTTTGGCAAGAATCTCCTTGCGGAGAAGACAGTAAAACAATTGGATACGAGCATTCCGATAATAAGAAAGTGACGGAACATGTAAAAGAGCGGTCTATAGTAAGTATTCTCAGAAATAGTGACACAGAAGAAACTATCATACATTTCACGACTCGTTTAATTAACGCATTCGACAGAATTCTTAAAATTAAGAATCTATTTGAGATGTTTTCGGTCGAAATTCCAGATGTCGAAACAACTTCTGTAAATCAGTTTTCAACGAAAGACGTTAAAAGTCTCGCGTATTCTTCAGATTCAGACGACGTAAACTTAAATACCGGACCCGACCGAAAAAATGGAAAGAAATCTGAACCGAGAGTTTTAAAAGACGGAGGCCTGGTTTATTTCCGACATATGTCGACCGATTCTTTGAAATCAACCCACACACACAGTGAATTAAATTCATCTAAGATTCGACTCAATGATAAACAATCAAATGACGATATACAAGTTAGTAATTTAGATTTTTCTAGTCGAGCAAGTCATGCGAAATCAGGGTACTCGTCTTGCAACCTCAAGTTCATAGCCAATCTGCTGCATGTTTTAGCGATAAGAAATGTTTCGGACCAAGCTAAGGGCTCAAATGATCTTCAGTATCTAGTCATACGACCCCCAATGCCGGGAACTCGTTTAGGAAATGATTTATTTATGTACGCTTCTTTGTTGGGAATTGCTGCTCGGACATCCTTAATCCCTCTACATCCAGACAACAGCATCTTACGTCGATACTTCAATGTTGCCGCATTGCCGTATTCAGTTATATTAACTCCTAACAAATTCTCGCAACAAAAGCCGCATGTGCTATACGAAGCTAAATCTAATGCCTACGATAGAGGGATTGACAAGTTAAAAACCCAAAGTACTAAGCTAATCGGTTATTTTCAATCTTGGAAATACTTTAATTCGATACAGCCGGTGGTTAGAAAGGAAATATCATTAAAGGAAGAAATTCGCAAGGTGTCTGTAATTGCGCTGCGCGAGATAAGACGCCATCTTGAATCGTTTCTTAAAGTAACCAAGGATGTTATATACGTCGGAGTGCATATTCGTAGAACCGACATGTTAGACGCGCACAATATTGAACGAGGGTATACTGTCTCCAGTCAGAATTACATCAGACGAGCCGTCAAATATTTTCTCCAAAACACCAACAAATCCTCTCGTTTAGTATTTATCATTTGCAGCGATGACGTTAGATGGAGTATGGCAGCTTTTCCAGAATGGGCATTACAGTTCATTAGAATTCCTAAATTGGGAATAAAACCAGTAAATAGTTCATACGTAACACGTGACAATTCCTCCCCCGTGGCTATATTCAACTATGGCGGGTCAGACATTGAAGATATGTCACTACTGATCGAGTGCAACCACACCATTATGACAGTGGGCACCTACGGATGGTGGATAGGATATTTGACTGGAGGTAGAACAGTATACGATAAAAGTTTTCCTCGACCGGAATCAAAGATGGCGGCTGCCTTCAAGGAAGAGGATTTCTTTCCATCATCATGGGTCGGATTGTGATGATATTAAGATTTAAGAGATGGATTAATTCATACGAAATAAGTGGCATTATAATCACTGTGTTGCTTATGTTGAATGAAATGGGGCAGATGTTGAAGTTATGTCATCACTAATTGAGCGTAAATTTTGAATATCGAATTATTTAAAACTTTATTCAATCAATCAATCAATAAGAATCTAACGTCCGGTTCCTCTCCATAAGGCAATGTTAGGTACGTCTCTTGCAGACTCTACATAAACAGGCGCCAAAGCACCACACGATGACGACTGAGTACACAGAGACCACAAGAGAAAGCGAGATCAAAACAGTGCAAGTCCAAGATCCAAATTTCAGATTCAGTTTCAAGTCCAAGATTCAGTTTTATAATATTTATAGCTTCCTTTTATGGCCAACACTGCTCACTTTTTATCTTGGTATTTGACTTTGTGCCTATCTTGGTATTTGACTTTGTGCCTATCTTGGTATTTGACTTTGTGCCTATCTTGGTATTTCACTTTGTGCCTATCTTGCTATTTCACTGTGTGCCTATCTTGGTATTTCACTTTGTGCCTACCTTGGTATTTCACTTTGTGCCTATATGTATAGGCTTATATGAGGAGTGTACAGGATAGGCAAACTTACTCAGTAAAATATAACCCATACTAACTCTACGCGTAATCTAATCTGTTCTAATAACAATATTACAATCTAATCAGGCCTAACGCTTTTGGCATTATAATTTCGCCACAGCTGTTAGACGTCTTGATAGGATATACTTTAGAATTGATGCGGGGTAGATGTATAAGACTCGTCTGGTGCTGAAGGTTATCATATGGCCTTCGAAACTGATTTAAATTTTCTCCATTCATTCGTAATTAAGACTTTTTCTTAGAGATGTTGAAATTCAATAAAATCATGCTGAGTATCGTAATTACGGTATCATATACACGTCTCTCTCAGTCTGTAGTGTTCCGCCAAATGGCAAGTCCATGGCGTATATTTATACTCTCTAGTCTGCTTTCACTCTCTATATAGAGTACTCCAAAAATCAACACGTTAATCTCTTCATAAAAGGCTTTTCCTCACCCACACCTCACCCATATACCCGTAGCCTATCGTTTGGGAACAATATGACTTCTGAGGTGATTTTTCGTTGAATTCCTCAGTTTATACTTTGTCACATCTTACTGCACTTGCAGTTAACGGTTGGTCTAATTTTCAGTGTCCCGGACACAATATGGGAACGCATACAAGTATTCTGCCGAAAGTTTTATGCCAAAATCAGAAGCCAGAAATCCGAGGCATAACAATAAATATCACAGTGAAATCTGATAACTTGTAAAAATATATTCTTTGACCCTGCTATTTTCAGACTTCAAGAGCGAAAGAGCTACTTCTAAAAGTAATTTAAGAAACGAGACGCAGTTCTTTCCTGTCGATACTTTGTTTCTAAGATATTGACGGTCACCTGATCAGAGTTATTAAGTTTAAAAAGTTGAGAATTCTCAAGCGATTCGCTAGCAATGGGTCGTTGACGATTATAAGTTCCTATTATTATCAGCACCATTCAAGTCTAGACTGCAGCCAGCGCATTGGTCAACGTTCACTGAGCCGATTGAATGAGATAACCTGTACTAAAACCACAATCACAATCGGGGCTCATAATAAAAGTAATTTACAGCTATACTTAGTAGGCTGTACCCCGTGTTGTGTCCGGGTTGCTTGAAGAATAGACCAATCGTGTAAATATGCACGTGTCGTAGAAGGCGACATAAAAACACGATCCAAACTAACGGCAGAAAGGGCATTGGATTGGTGAGCTTCTAGGCTCCAGAAATTGTTACAAAATGTAAACGAAAGGAAAAACTTCAAAAGGTCTGTTCGTATCCCGAACGAAAGTTAAACTTGAATTTAAGGGAAGAAGATGCTGATGATGATGACTTAGTAGGCCTTTGCTCGACTCTCTATATTTTTGGGGCATGCAACATTAATTAGAAAAAAATAATGAACAAGTTTTAATTAATAATTTATTTATTTATTTATTATTATCAATTAATAATATAAATTATTAATTAAAAAAATGTGGAAGAAATATGTTTAATTATAAAATGAATTGAAAAAATTACGGCTCGTTGATTTTCTATGGGCCCTTTTTAATCGTATGTGATTAATGAATAATTTATTTTTTAAAGTTGTATATGCCTGCCTATATATATATATATATATATATATATATATATATATACATGTATACATATATACATACAGTGTATATATATATATATATATATACACTGTGAGTAAAAAAGAAAACATGTGCGCAGTCTCTCGCCCATGACTTTGGTATTAGTGAACCGAATTGTTAACTTCTTGCATAGGTTTAATCAGGATAACAATTGCGATAACATAACGTTAGTTATTACTCTGCTAATTATTACACCACTTTAAAATTTCAAAAAACAGCCTATGTCTGTAAAATCGTCCGTTATTGTTTACATTAAACCGGAAGTGTCACAAAAACTAGATCTAAGAGTAGTAATTTGCTTCTTCTTTATAATTCTGAAAATATTTTCAAAATCGGTTCACAAATGTCAAAGTTGTGGATGAAATACTGCGCACATGTGTTTTTATGACTCACAGTATATATATATATATATACATGTATATATATATATATATATATATATATATATATATATATATATATATATATATATATATATATACTGTGAGTCATAAAAAAACATGCGCAGTATTTCATCCACAACTTTGACATTTGTGAACCGATTTTGAAAATTGTTTCAGAATTATAAAGTAGAAGAAAAGTATCAATCTTAAATCTAGTTTTTGTGACAATTCCGGTATATTTTAAACAATAACAGACGATTTTACAAACATAGTCTGTCTTTGTTTAAATTTTAAAATGGTGTTTACTAAAGCAGATTAAGAGTTCACAAAAACTTGTACCTCTTAAAGGGTTGTGGCTCACATTGGTTGATTGCCGAATTTCCAACAAAAAACTGGATTCTGGGAGGGCCAGATTGCTTATTAAAGAAATTACACCGAAAAGAAGAAAATAAATAACGTGGACGAGTTGAAGCAACGCCTGGTGGACGTTTGGCAAGACATGAAGCAATCTGTCATTGATAAAGCAATAGATGAGTGGCGCAAGCGTCTCCGAGCTTGTATTCCAGCTAAAGGAGGGCACTTTGAGCATAATTAAGCTTTGACAGTTGACAGTAGCAGTATAATACTGCTTGTTTCGTTTTTTGTTAAGCCACGGATTTGTAAACATTCTGTAGCGATTGATTTACTTAAACTGAATATTTTCAGTCGCGCATATTTTCAAGCACTACTTCAACTAAAAAATAATAATTAACAGAGTCACTTAACGTTATTTTATAGCAAATGTGTTCCTGATTATACCTATGCAAAAATTTAAAAAATCGGTTCACTATTACCAAAGTTATGGGCGAAAGACTGCGCACATTTTTTTTGACTCACAGTGTATATATATATATATATATATATATATATATATATATATAATATAACAAGAATCACATTTATGACATTATATGAAAAATATTCTGTATTTCATTCATTTCGTTGCATTCTCTCATAATTCACAAGTGACAAGGTCTATGAAATATGATAGATGCATTTAAGTTAACTAAAACCGCAGTCATAAAAATATCGTCCTATAATTTCTACAGTGTCGCGTTATGTATGAAGTCGTAGGCGTCTAATATCTTCATATCAATCTAAACATTCATCATCATAATTTAAATGCTGACGTTCACTTCGCTATCACACAATGAATTCAGAATCGTATTCATTGTGCCTGTTCTTTTCACTTCACGACTTGCACAAAGGCGGTACTGATTCGTAAAGAGTGTCTTTCAGTGATAGAATCTCGATAGCAATAGATGAGAGAGATTTTAAAAAGTAGGTTTACTCTGAAGACGTCTAGGCCTATTGGTAAACGTTTAGTTAAATAGAGATTTGTACAGTACCTGTGCAGTAAATGGAATGCAATTGTGTAGAATTAATTAAATAAATTATACAAATACCGTAGTGTATTTAAATGAGAATTTGTGTTTCTATCATTGTCTTGCCTGCATCAATCAATATCAAGTCATTACTGCCTGAAGCCAGTGGAGATGTCGGTAAGATATTCGATTGGAATAGATCAGTATGTGCGGGGTTCAAATCCTGGGCTCTTCCGTCACTGACATCGTTTTCAAGTGAGGAAACTGACGTTAACATTAGCTTTACCAGCTTTTACAATGTAGTTTTGTGGAGTTAATTCTACGGCAGCCGTCCAATTTTATTAAATTAAATTTTTGCAGCAGTCTAATGTTTCATATTTTGCTCGTTGAGAAATCCAGTCTTCGAGTCGACCTCATGACTTTCAGATTTCATAATTTACATTATCCACTTCGGCAATAGTCAGGTAGATGTTTTATTCTCTTCTGAGGCTTTTACTTATAATCTGCCTACAATTGTAGGCCTAGGTATTCCACGGTAATGTTTTGAAAATATGCTCTTTTGGCTCTCCTTCTTTAATTTCTCTCTCACTTTCTTTCTGCTGTCTCTAATTTATTATTATAGATATAATGCGCTAGTTCTGTCTGTCTGCCTGGCAGAAGTATTACTGAATACAGCGCTGGCATCTGGGGAGTATACATTTTAGCTGTACGTCATATCTATAATTCCTAAATAAACAACTTTGTCATATATAAGAAATTTCTAAATGGAGATGCGCTATGATATAGTATAACTTAGTATGCAGCGGCACGGTATGCCATAGTACTGCATTGTATGCTACAGTTCGATATGCCATGGTACAGCACCGTATGCAGAGGTACAGTATGCCATAGTACAGCCTAGTATACAGCGGTATGGTATGCCATAGTACAGCATAGTATACAGCGGTATGGTATGCCATAGTACAGCATAATATACAGCGGTATGGTATGCCATATTACAGCATAGTATACAGCGGTATGGTATGTCATAGTATTGCATAGTATACAGCGGCATGGCATGCAACAGTACAGCATAGTATACAGCGGCATGGTATGCCATATTACAGCATAGTATACAGTGGTATGGTATACCATACTACATCATAGTATACAGCGGTATGGTATGCCATAGTACAGCATAGTATGCAGCGGTATGATATGCCATACTACATCATAGTATACAGCGGTACAGCGGTATGCCATAGTACAGCATAGTATACAGCGGTATGATATGCCATAGTACAGCAGAGTACACAGTGGTATGGTATGCCATAGTACAGCAGAGTACACAGTGGTATGGTATGCCATAGTACAGCAGAGTACACAGTGGTATGGTATGCCATAGTACAGCAGAGTACACAGTGGTATGGTATGCCATAGTACAGCAGAGTACACAGTGGTATGGTATGCCATAGTACAGCAGAGTACACAGTGGTATGGTATGCCATAGTACAGCAGAGTACACAGTGGTATGGTATGCCATAGTACAGCAGAGTACACAGTGGTATGGTATGCCATAGTACAGCAGAGTACACAGTGGTATGGTATGCCATAGTACAGCAGAGTACACAGTGGTATGGTATGCCACAGTAGGGCCTAGTGTCGTGCTATGTCATTGGTTACTGTATCTTACTGGGTAATTTGATACTTTTACTATTATACCAATTATAGAGTATTGCGCATGACATGATTACTACATAATTTAATTAATCAATAAATAAATCAATCAATCAGTTAAATAATCAATCAAACAGTCAACCATTCAATCAAATAATCAATCGGTTGTTAAAGCGGAAATTGATAGCTACTGGAACATACAAAGTTGTGGGTGCCTCTTCCAATATACTGGGCCCCTACCCTAGTATATCTAATATGGGCCCCTTTCAGGGGAACGTACTTCAGAAAAAATGAGAGCTAGTGGAACTAAGTTCCACTGCGTTCCCCACTTTGACCGCTACAGTGAATTACTCAATAAAGTTATTCATTCAAACAATCAATCAACCAATTCATCAAACCTTCAACGAATAAATACAGTTCAATGCAATACTATGACGATTTATCGTCCGGTTCCTTACTCGAGGGTGATGTCAGGGACGTTTCAAGCATAACTTTCAATTACATTCAGAAAAACACCGAATAGAACGTAAACCATCTAGAAATTAGCTATGCACTAGCAAATGGACAAAAAGAATAGAATGAACCAATCATCAGGGCAGCAACTCAGTGACTCCACAAACGATGATTAATACAAATTTTCTTCAAGAAACTTATGACATTTGTGGTATTGCGAAAATACAGAAATAAATTCCGGGGGTGAATCGGTGGCTTGTTGGCAAGTGGTTCGATTACGGATCAGTATATGCAGGAATTAAATTCATAACTTTCCCCGTCACTGATATGCAATTCTGAACTAAAATAACGTTAAACTTAGCTTTAGCCTTTAAATAAATAATTGTAATGAAAAAACTCTCTTGATTGTCCAGATGCTTGCACTATTGTTAGAGGAAATTAAATTTAAAAAGAGGATAGAAACTGTCGCCTGTTTTCGTGATATGTCTTGAAACAGAAGAGCTTTTCAATTTTTATACAACGGCGAAGTTTAATAAATATTTTTACGTGATGGTTTCCAAAGTGTAGCTTTAATATTTATAGTTGTTTTTAAGCATTGTCCTCTGCTCGTTATGTATTACTGTGTCGTTTGTTTAACTCTTTATTTATTTATTTTTATTACTTTATTTTTCATTTCTTTATTCGTCAAAAACAGACTGGAAAAGATGCATCATATATATATATATATATATATATATATATATATATATATATATATATATATATATATATATAAGTAGATATATGGTACCTTCAGTACACAAACTCTTAAAATCCTAATTTTCGCTCACCACGCTCACTCAAATTAGGATTTTAAGAGTTTCTCCCCTGAAGGTACCATATATCTACTAAAGGCTCAATTTTTATAGCCTAGTTGCCCCTTATTTTTTCTCGCGAGCAAATATCTTGAAAAAATTAATTTTTGAATCGACCCAAATATTATAGGACTACTTTATGTTGCTCATTAATATTTGAGTGAATGTAATTTTGCGTACTAGATTCTTTCCTTCATATAATTTTGTGTACTATAAATGGAAGTCAAATCTCTTCAGGAACAACCTTTGAGAAGTGATTCATATATTAATGGAAAAAAACCACTATCCTTGCAATTAATATGTTTGCTGGAAGTAATTAAAAATCCAAATAATATATGTCATTTACCGAAAATTTATGGGGATTTCTATAATAAAATTAACCATCATTTTATTGCAATTTATTCCTTCAGAACAGAATTGTTCAAACAAAAGTGTTTAGTTGGTAGTGTAAAGTGGTTAGAGAATTTGTATGGAATTTTATTAAACAGAACAAAAGATATTTTAGACAATGATATCCTAGTGTGGACTGTTGAACTAATTTTGGCTAAAAGTAGTCCCGATAGATATAGAAAAGAGTATTGTTCTATTTGCAATGAGAAATATAAATTTAATTTCTGTTATCCAAATTTAATCGAAAGTCTGAGCAATGGTCCTAGAAAACATTGGTTTACACTTTCAGAACGTTCATTTTGTGCATGCTATATCAATTATGCAGATGATTCTGACGACGAGTTTTCAGATGATTATGACGATGAGGGACCATACATTAAGCTATACTAAATTTATTATCTATAGTAGACAAACCCCCAAAATCCTAATTTTTCAGCATTTTCGCTCTCTACTTTCGCTCAAATGCTGACATTAGAATTTCGTTGCTTTTTCCACTATAGGTACCATATGTACCACTAAGAGCACTCCTTTAACCATTTATAAATTAAACTATAATTGATCTATTTCTCTCCCTATAATGAACAAGAAATTTTTCATTAAATGTCTAAGGCTAAGTATAACCCAGTCACTATAGGCTGACGAAATTACAAATAATTACGATATAATAAGATTATTATTGTCATATTAAATTTTTTATGTATTGTGACCCCAAATCTAATCCAAAACCCGGTAGCTTAAAAGATCCTGTTTAACAATTACAGAATAATTCGCTTTGTTAATTATAGAAGAATCCGCTTTGTCAATTATTTTAAAAGAATAACTTTATGGATATGTTCTATGATTAGTCGCATTCCATGCATTCCCTATTCTAGGTACCTAGACTACGGAATGTGTAATGTTGCGCTCAACCTTTAGCAAGCTTACAGCATCCGCGTTATATCGTTTTGTGTGTTAAGCTCCTAATATGCACCGCGGAGAATTGGTTTGAAACTGCAGAAATTAGTTACAGAAGCGATCCCAACTTGCAGTATATATTAACGTTACCGACACTTTATAAAAACAGAACGGTATACTACTGCTTTAGTAAGACATATATTCAGTAATCAAATTTTATCGTTATGACTGATTTTAAGAAAATAACTAAATTCTCTGGAGATGCTATTGAGCAGTGTATGGAGAGAGTGTTTTCGCCTGAAGAAAAGAAGCAATTTATGGAAATGTCTAAGAAACTTTCAGAAGGTCTTGGGGATCATAAAAAAGCAGTTGTAAAACGAAAATCTAATACTGTCCTTCCTTCGGCAGGAGAAGTATTCAATACCAAGATTTTGCCACAAATTAAGGACAAACTGAATGTATACGAAAATGATCAAGTGAGTGGACGTTTTCGGAATCTAACTATGGATCTTTCTAAGATTGATAAGAATTATTCATTACTCTCGCTGGAAGAACTTCTGCAAACTCATCAGTCCATACTGGAAAAAGAAATAAAAATTGGTATTATCAATTTGGTTGTGAAGTTTTATCGTGGAATGTTTTATGTAGAAGCGTTTAAACGAGCAATGGATGCAAATCCTACAAACCTAAAACAATGGTTTGAAGAAACATTGAACGTAAACTACGATACAGCAAGACGGTATATGACATTCGCGTGCTTAATACGTCGTTTTCCAAGGTTAATAGTGTGTGATCTGAGTTTTGAACAACTACTTAAACATCACATGAACCTCATAAACTATCTTTCACTCGATGATGATTTATCCGCCAAACTTTCTATTAGCACTGAACTTAACTACTTGCTAGGCACAACTACAAAGCGACTAAAGATTGAAGCCTCGGAAATATGCATACCAGGTTTGTTTAAAGCTTTTTTGATTTAGTCCTATGAATAGCTAAGCCTAAAAGTATTAAATAAATAGCTAAATTATTTATTAAATTGGAGCAGTTGCTTTCTTTTTTTGCTCAAAAAGAGCTACTAAGCTGTTTTATATATATAAATATCAATGTGTCCACATGTAGTATTACTGCTGTGTAATGTAGTTTTTAAATTAACTTAAAATGAGCAAAATGTGAAAATCAAGACAGTATAATGCAGTCTATATTATATAAACTGCGGATTAAATATTCGTATACAAATACCAAGCTTGTTGGTTAAAACTACTCATACTCTTGTTAAATGTTAATTATTTGTTGTATTTTTTAAATTTTAGGTATATCGTATAATTCTGATCCGGATGTGGTCTATTATTCTTTGTCTCAAGAAGATCATGAA
Organism: Enchytraeus crypticus; assembly: GCA_905160935.1. Taxonomy (NCBI): domain Eukaryota; kingdom Metazoa; phylum Annelida; class Clitellata; order Enchytraeida; family Enchytraeidae; genus Enchytraeus; species Enchytraeus crypticus. The sequence goes on from CAJHZI010000052.1 coordinate 26,690, forward strand.
GATGATGATATTCTCCCAAACTGGATACAGGACCGCCAGCGCTGTGGTGACTTGGACATAATTATGTTCCCCGAAGACAACAATCAGCCTATGGAAGAAATAATGCGAACAGTTGCGAACATGTATATATCTCAAAATGAAGCTATATCAAGTTCCAGATTTCTTAGTTATGGAAGAGGAAGAGGAAGACCAACTCTAAACGCTCTACCGGCTCCACATCCGGGCCTACATAAGCCATAACTGACGATTTGTATTGCGTTAGGCCCAACGTAATAATCCTGAAATTATTATAGGTCTATACCTTACATAGCTTATTCAAGTGCTATATTATAAACGTTCAGTGTTTTTTATTAACAAATTTATAACCAGCATATCCCGATATACTTCCTATAACAGCAGTAACAAATATTTCATTATATTTTTGTTCATTATTAGGTTTATAAAAATCACTTAATACAGGTTTTCTAGATAATTTTATTACACCATCAGGATGTGTCTTATTATAAAATTCCAATGCTTTATCTACATCATCAAAAGTGCTTCTTGCATCATTTTTATCTCTCATTTTATTATTAATAAAATCTAACGTATCTAATCTTTTTTGATTCCATTCTTGATTTGCTCGTTGTAAATCTTTAATAGCTTTATCGTATCTATACCTTTCTTCTGACCCATCACCTCTTTCATACCTATTTTATAAGATGGATGTTCATATATGATTGTATTATTGTTTATTATCTCACTCATTTGCTTGACATTTCTTATATCTGCACTAATTTAATTATGTTTGTTACTTCCTGGTTGTAATTGATATGGATAGCGTCAGTTTCATATTTCACCATTTACTACACAAGCTCTCTTAGTAATTCTTCACTCAAATAAATAAACCCTAAATCGATAAGCAATAAATTCTTTTGAATTAATAATTCTCTCATATTGGTATTCTTTATCTTAGGACTTATACTGTTTACAAATTTCCTGTACCTCCTACGAAGAGTTCCTTTCTCAGGTGTTAAAACTAGATTTTCTTTCACAAGATTTCTCTTTAAATCAATAAACTCATCGTCAAATAGTTCTTCAATGACTCTAATAATAACAACTTGTAAGTCTTTTATATGTGTAAAATATTCAAATTCATTAGCAACATCCTTTCCTTCATAAACTTCATTAAGAACGGTGGATAGGCTGACAACTAATGTATACATTCTGTTAAAATATGCAGCATATTTCTGAAGATTTGGATTCCTACCTATTATGATAGATACAACATTTGCAATTTTCACCAAATTTTCTAAACTTATCTCGTGAGGTTTCCTTGTAACTTTTAAATAAAGTTTATTAATTACATCAAGGCTATTATCAGGAAATTGAATATTTGATATAGTATTGAAATTCATATCAAGTTTTCCATCACCCATTTTGTTCAACTTCAATCCAACCTGTGCATCTACATAATCCTTCGTAGCACAGTCTTGACTATCTATGGGGTTTTTAAGATTTATCAGCTTATTACTTTTCATATTTAATTCACCTCCCTCCGTTAATTTAAGACCATTAGCCATTAAACCATTAGCAGATAGGCTTAGCATATTATTGATATTAGGATCTAGCTTTACCGATAGTGAATCGTTTTTAGAACTTAGTCCTCCATATGACAACAGTTTTAAATTAGATTCTAGCTTTTTAGATTGTCTACCAAATAGATCTACAGTGTTCATTTATTACTATAAAAATTCTTTTATAATATCATTTGATTTCTTTTCTGTTAAATCTCCGTTACACTTCATTACATAATTCATTTGTTGTTTCAATCTATCTAACCTAGATATCATATTATTTAGTTCTGCTTTCCTACTTTTGAGATTAAATTTAGTTGATATAGCTGTTGATAAGGCTCCAACAGCTGATAATGTAGTAATGATTACTGTAGGAAGTAATGGCAATGCAAATACTCCAGATATTGTAGTTGTTACTGTTGAAACAGTTAATGATGTAACTATTGTTATACCATATGCTACTTGAACTATTTTTCTCTTTCTTTTCAAATTTTTGATTTTAGCTTCACAATCTTCTAGCTTATCACTCAAAAATTGTTTTACATTATTCGTCATTCTATTTAACTAAAGATAAAATTAAATCTTTATAATCGGATCCTTCACTTAAACGTTTTAGTACAATCAGACACCATTTACCGCAATTCTGATCCATCAATCCTTGCAATTGAAATGTAGAGTATAAAATAGGTGATCCTAAATATTCAATTACTTCTTTTGGTGGAGGTAAACCAAAACTGTTAAAATAATATTTTTCATTATTAATTTTAAACCAACAAGTCCAATGACTACCACTTTCACTAGATAAATTTAAATTTAATATTCCACACTCAACTTTACAAGATTTTAAATTCTTCAATTCATCTCTCATATAGCAACCCCTAAAACTTTTAATTTTTAACATTTTTGAATAATTCTCAATTTCAATATTACTAAGAGCCCTATCAGCAATACTATCCATTTAGTGGTTATAATCTTAACCCTTTTCCCTTTGATCTACCTGTTCCAGTCTTCTTTAATTGATCCTCAAGCGCTCTATTATGTCTTGCAGTTTCTTTATCAGCTTGACTTTGTTGAACTCTTGATGCAACAGTTCCTGCAACTGTACTTACTCCTCCCAAAGCAGCAGCAATAATAGGAATTAATACTGCTAAAGGTAAAAGCCCCCCTTTCTTTATTTTATTACTTATAAATTTTAATTGTGCTGAAGAAAACTTTAAATCATGAACATTACCATCATGCAATTTATTTATTTGAGTTGCAGTTAATGGTAAATTATATCCATGTTGGTTCATATCTGTTTTACTTAATCTCAAAGTAACTTCTGTATTGCCTTTAATCGCAATAGCAATTTTCTCTATCTGGCTTTTAGTCAAGGTAAACTTTGTTTGATAATAAGTCATTTATTTAGATAAAAATTTAATATCTGATATATTGTTTACTACCATCTGATTCTATCGACCAAATTCTATCATGATATACAACTGCATAAGCTGTAGTATTTGCGGGAGCATTTGCACTAAACTTAAAAGTTACTCTGATATCTACAACAGTATTTTTAAGTCTCTCAGACTGTTTCGATACATCAAATACGTATAACCTAAACAACTTCTTAAAAGCTTGATACGATATACAATCATTCTCTTCTTCATCTTCAGAATAACTTTTCTTAAATTCTTTAAACGAATTATAAAATTGAGCATACTGATTACTGTCATAATTAGTTATATAATCATTGCTAGGATATCTTTCACTATTCAATTCAACATAAGCATTAATTACTTGCACATTAGCATTGAATATAGCATAATTAGTTTCTGCTTGATTAGCTGCTGGAGATTGAAAGCCTACAACGATATACCTCGGTTTTTCTATACCTGAAGCTATAGATAATCTCCAAGCAAATTCAGTAGCTTGGGGAACAATAGTGTTCTCAGATTTCTTATTCATAAAACAAAGCGGAAACGATTCTTTTTTCTTAATGTAATCATTTAAAATTCCTCTTTCTTCTAAACTTACTGTAACTACTGGAATATGCCATTGTATCTTAGTTAAGTTTACCTTACCAGCATTAGCAACTCCACCATTTCGTATTATTGCCTGAGTATCAGTTTGTCTAGGAAAAACAATTGAATGCTTACATCCATAAATAATCTTTCTGTATTGTTTACAGAAATTAAATATAAATTCTAAAGGAATTTTGAATGCAAATGATCCAGATGTATAATTTCTTCTTTCTTCAAATCCCTTATTTTGATTGATCAATCCATCTGTTAATCTCGTAACAGTTGTTTGTAAAGCTGTTAATATATTAGCAGCAGTATTTCCTGGAATATCTCCTGCTACTAAATTAACAATTTCACTCAAAGTTTGAGGTGTTCCATTACCAGAATCTAAGCTCCAACATTGATCCATTCCATTGAAACTATTACTTTTAGTCAATAATGCATCTATTGTTGTAGTATGACCTGGATATTGAAATCTCTCAACTTCATGATCTCCTATATGATATCTTGCTTCGCTAAATAGATACATCATAGCATTATTTTGTAATGCTACTAAACTATTTGCAGCATAAGGTTGGTTAGTAGTAGAATCTTGTAATTGTCCTTCAATGTAAAGAAAACTCTTACAAGGTAATGACCAGATATCTTCACTTAAAATTTGAATTCTAATTTCTTGTCCATTTGCATTAAGTGCAGTTCCTTGAGATGGATCATAAACTCTATATTGAAACTTTTCTACAGATTCATCATAATTAAAAGATTTTTCAAGCTCCAAATAAGACTCCTTTACTTTCTCCATTTATTAATGAAAAAACTAAACGTAAGCAAATCCAGTTCCAATTTTAAATTGATTAATTCTATCAACAATATTTTGTAACTCAGGTTTTCTTTTATTCCTTATCTCTTGAACAATTGCTTTTGTTGAATCAGCAAACTTTACAGTATTTGTTATTGCTTCTGTTGGAGAGTTAATACCAATGTCTTTAGGTAAAGATAAAACTTTTAAAATATCTACAAAACCTTTACCACTTACATATTCTCTATTTCTACAATGACAATAACCCTTTCCACATATTACTTTTCTACTTTCTCTCCTCTTTAGCTTGAGACCCATTTATTAATCATTAATTTAAAATTATATATATATTTTTTCGCTTAATTTTGTACATCCTGAGTAATAACCTTATTTTACGCTTCTAATATGAAATCTACATGTAATATTCTCTCCTCTAAAATCTATAGGTCTTCCATCTTGATCTGTTATCCAAATACTAAATTCACTCAGTGTTTTCCTGTTCAAAGGTAAATAAACAAGATTAACTGGCGATTCTACAATTCTAAAACCTGGCTGCACCTTAGGTCCAAATGAATATAAAACTGGAGATGATATTCCGTTAACAAACGATTCAGTTATACAATCGCAATTAACAAATATACTGTTGAACTCGATAATGTTAACAATATATTGTGATTCATTACGTCCTTTTGATAAAATTATATCATCAAAACCTAATATACTTCTTAGTGAGTTCGGTATTGTGAAATCAACTTTATAGTCTGAATTTGTTATATCAATAATCGATTTCAAGGTTGAAGTATTAGGTGATAAAGTTATGTAATAAGCATTACTAACAGAATCCCAATCTCCATTTAGTTTCATCAACCTTTGAATCTCATCATTTATTGCTTCAATTTGATATGCTCCAATTTCAATAGTTATTAATTTCCAAGTATTTCCACCATCTACTGAATACTTAAAATTATTATTTGCTAATGTAATATTTGCAAAACTATACCATGTCTCTAAGTTTACAAGTGCAATTTCTAGATCATAATCATTAAGAATAATGGGATTAGGAAATTTAGTAGTATAAACTTCGGCTGAATTATCATAGGTTATCAGAATAGATTTAGATATAGATTTTTTCTGAAAGTAAGCAGAAATGGGTTCAAGTAAATTAATTAATTTCTGTTCCATTTATTATTATTTAATTTTGCGTATAATGTTTCTTAGTTGATTCTTAGTTATTATTCCTTTATTGAATAAAACATCTAAAATAGCATTAATTTCATTAAACATACTTTTATTTCCTGCTGAATATTCCCCAATCAATAGATTTAATCTTTCTTTTAAGGTATCTACATTATCTGGTAGAATTATTGTATTTAGTCCATTACCTATCACTTGAACATCTTTATCCAATTCATCCAATCTATTTAGTTTTTTAAGAACGTTGTGTAACTTTTTACCTATTGCAATATGCTTCCTATAATCGAATCCTGCATCAATGCATATTGTTAAATAATTATTTAAATCTGTATCTAATATTCTTTCATCTAAAGTAGGATTAACTTTATTCAATAATAACTCTAAACCTTGTGTAAGAATATATTCTTTATCTGCAATTTTAATTTTATTATCTTTGAATAGAACATTGTAGTTACCAAATTTTACAGTATCAGAATCATTTTCTTCGTAATAAAAGATAGGTGAAACAGTTACGATTCCATGTTTACCTTTATTATTTAATCCGGGTTTTCTTTTCTTTAAACTAACCATTACTTCTTTATACATTTTATTATCAGTTGGGTTTTCCTGAAATACAGAATCTGTGTAAGTAGGTAATTGTAAATCTTCTTCCGGTAACTCTTCCTCATAGGATTTCATTTTTTCCTTTAACGAGTAATAATGTACAAGTGTTCTTAGATCATCATCATTGAGATGATTTAAAGGTTCTAGTGTTTTTCTGTCTTGTTCATTAAGATTCTGTATACCATCAGGATGCATAATTTTCTTAACTAATTCTGGATAGTTATTTAATTTGCTAATTAATTCTGCTAATAATGGTTGTTTTGCTATTGAGCTGATAATATCTAAACCTTGTTGTCTAGTTTCTTCCTTACATCTCACTAGACCTCTAATAATATCTGCAAGTAATCGTGATGATCTATCATGTTTACCTTGTAAGTCTGTTAACAATTGCTGAAACAAATCATCCGTTCTTGTTATCTGCTTACTGATAGTTAACTGTTGCGTATCTGTAATAGGTTTGTATATTTCTTTTAGATCTGTTTGTACATTTTGTTTAGCAATAACTTCATCATCAAATCTTTTCCTTAATTTTCTATTCTGAGTGGATACTTTCTTGAGCAATTCTTGATTTTCTCCATTCATCAACTCTTCTTTAAACCTTACTAATGAACTCATTTATTAACTATATTTTTTAAAATGATGATAAATTCAATTCTTGTTTGTAAAAGGAACCAATAATATCTTCTCCGTTTAAATCTTTTATTTTATATGTTATAGGAGATGAATTGATAATTTGAGATACAGTGAATATTTCTTCAGTCCAATTTGTTTCGTAACCTTTTGAAAATAATTTTTTATATTTATAAATTCTAACTCTATCACCTATTTTAAATTTTGGTTTCTCTTTAGTAGGTTGTGGTATGTAATTAATTTTGTGTTCATTTTCCAACTTTGATCCTTCAGTTGGAGTCATTTTAATTGCAGAATGAATTGTATTATTATATTCATGAATCAGTTTAGGTAAAACATCTAAATATTTATTACTTCCTGTTTCAGTAAAATATCTCCACATCTTTTCTTTAATAGTTCTATTAAATCTTTCAATAACAACAGCCTTACCTTCATTGAACGTTTGATATAACTCTATTTCATTATCAGTTAAGAATTTCTTAAATTCTTTGTTAATAAATTCCTTTCCTGCATCAGTCCATAATTTCTTAGGTTTTCTTTCTTTGAATAATTGTTGAAATAATTCAATCATTTGTTTACCTGTCTTAACTTTTATCGGTATTGCCCAACCAAATTTAGAGAATACATCTATTACAGTGAGAATGTAATTGAATCCTTTATTTTGCTTTGCGTATTGTCTCATATCAACTAAATCTGCTGACCATATATCATCTATATTATACACTATAACTTTTCTTCGTTTAAATTTCTTTATTATGGGTTTGTGTAATTCTTTAGCTTCTTCGATTTTGTTTTTTTTAATATTCCTAAACCTAATTTATATTTTGCAGCTATAATCGGCTTAATAACTGCTTTACCTAATTTTTCATTAAAATTCAAATCTTTAAGATTATCAAGTTCTTGTAACATCTTCTTATCTGCTTCACGCCTAGTTCCCTTTCCTAAATCAGAATCTCTATAAGCTAAATCATGTTTTAAACAAACTTCATCAACTTTATTTATAGGCTTTGACCATTCTTTTGGTGTGTCATCAGAATTTAATCTTTCCTCCAGCTTTGTATTGGGACCACAGAATGAATACTTTTTACCCTTCAGGGTTCTTAAATGAAATTCAGTAGGTATTTTAGAAATTACAGATGAAACGATATCACCTCCAGTTGTAGATTTGGATATAAATCTATTCTTTTTAGATCCACAAATTTCACATTTTCCTTTAAGTATTGGTTTATTATTTTTAGTTACAGATTCAATTAAGTTTAAAGTTGAAGTTTTACTTTTACATTTTAGACAATATATTTCCATTTAGTAAGTAAAAAATTCCCATTGTTAATTTAATCGAATATATGATGAACTTGGATTATATCCAGAAATCTGAGCGTATGTGTATTTAGAATTTTTTCTAACAGTGAATGAGAATTTATCTTTAGGAGAATATTCAGAAATGTATGCAGCTATTAATTTAGTTGCGAACATTTCAAATTCTTCATCGTTAAGGATGTGTGTACATCTGATAATATAAGTATCTCCAAATTTAGTATTTATCGGGCTTGTATCCAATTACATAGTAGGAATGATCAATAGTTAGATCAGCAAGCTTCAGAAGTTGTGCGTCCATTTATTATGTGAAAGATTATATGAAAGCTTTTTATGACGCTTCGATTTAAGATGTTTGGCATGACTAGAGCTTAACATTGTTAGGTTGCAAGATGTACAAGTTTTTGTAGCTCTACGTATTCTATCTATAGGTTGTGATATTATATTTTCAACTAACTGTACAGGATTTTCAAGTTCCAATTGAAATCTATATTTTTCATTGAGATTTGATTTAGATTTATCAATAACTAAATATCCATATTTCTTCGACCATGCTTGTTCACATAACTGTCTAAATTTATTAATATCTTTAAAATCAACGCTTGCTCCAGAATCTCTATATAAATGATCGGTGTCTGTGGGATCTAGATTGAATAAGATTAGAAAGTTAGAATTTGATCTAATTGTATGTCTAGGTAAATGATAATAATTTTGAGAAATGTAAATACAGTCGATATTATTATGTCTGCTTCTAGTAAAAAATGCACCAGGTGCCGATTGATTCTTATCAGTCATAATATCGTCAAATATTATAAGATTCTTGTTCTCCTTATCAAACTCTTTAGGATCAGGAATATCATTTGGATCTTCATAATATTCACAGGAAATATCTCCTTTCTCCTCATCTTCTAAATCATATGCAAGTCCTGTTGCTATAACTTCCGGTTTTTCATCGAGTTCATTAATCATTGAATTATGCATTAGGATTTCTGTTATATCAGACTTTGGTAATTTATTATCAAAGCCAGCTTTTAGTATTTGATATTCCGGTTGATGAAGGGATCTTCCAAATACATATAGTTTATTGTAATCTAACATATCTTCCTGAAGTAGCATCCGCATAAGTAAAGCCGTTTTCCCGGAACCTGATTGTCCGATTATTAAGCATCGGAATGACTCCGGAAATATATCTGAATGCTTCTTACTCTTCTTAGATATCCAGTAATACTTCGCTTCCATTTATCTGTATAAACTCCACTTAAAAATATTTCAATTAAATATTTACCTATTAAATGAAAGTGGAGTTTGGAAAGCAAAATATACTTGGTTCAAGATTTAGTGGTGGATCAGGATTTACGCCTAATAAATTTACAGAACCTCCAGTTGTTATTTGTCAGTTAGTTAGATCAGCTCGATATGGTCAGGATTGGGCTCTGCATATTAACCCGTGTAATATTACAAAAGATAGTTTTCAATATTTTGTAGAAGGTCATTATAAACCTGGAGATCAATGTCACTGGATAGCTATTGGTAATTAGTATATCTTTACCTGCTGTTAAAAGTTATCTTAAAACATCTATCATAATAATATCATAATAACAATAAAATAATAAAAATAATAATATTATAATAATAAATAAATAATAATAATAATAATAATAATAAAGAATAATAATCAATGTCACTGGATAGCTATTGGTGATTAGTATCTTTTAAAATCATAACCTGTTATAATTTAGATCTTTCTTTCTTTTCTGGAGGAAGATAAGATTTAATGGGAACTTGAGGTGCATTCATTTACTACTTGCAAAAGAATTTGCTACTCATTTGCTGCTACGGTTCCTCTTCTAAAAGCAATAAATTCTTTGCAGTTGCAATGTATACACCAACCTCTCTTTTCCCGAGTATATCCTATGACGTCTCCTAAACATCTTGTACATCCTTTACAATGACTGTTCCAGTACCAAACTGGGTATTGAAAATTTTGACCATATATCCTATATATTAAGTTGAAAGTATCAAATGTAAGTTTATCGGTATTAATTCCATATTTCAACATGTGTTCTAATTTTTTATTGTCGTCGACTGATATTTCCCCATAAATTTTCATTAATAACAATTTACTCAGAGCTATATCTTCTAAAGTTATTACTTCTTTTGAGCTACGCACTTGTTTAAGCTTCTCATTAAGATGAGTCTTGATTATAGATATAGAAGAAGAATACCCAAACCCTAACCTTTCTTCTTCTGATATCATTCTTAAATAACTTAAAATATCTTCCTCTCGGGTGTCCATTTTATGTGCCTCTTATTTATTAGAGGATTCTATATATGAAAGAAAATATTTAACGTGAAGTATTGTTTTAATATGGTCTGAGTAATTATACAGTGTCATGGTTTTATCGCAAATTTCACAGTAGTATTTTTTAGCTGCATATTTCTTATAAGCTCTTAATTTTGCTTGCTGTCTTTCCTCTTCTGTATCATACTTTTTCACTCTTCTAATTAAATCACCTGTTAGACGATCACTCATTTATTAGGTAATTAAATAATTAAAAAATAAAATTTCAATATCCATATGGTAATGTATATATTTCATTATCGCTCACTCTTACTATACGTCTTTTATCAAATTGAAATCCCCATTGCTTTAATAAATCTTTTGTAAATATCTGACTATTTTTAATAGTAAATTGAGTATATTTAATATCCACATTAGAAATACTACCTTTAATAAGATCTACTCTAGCTTGATGATTCATCTTATTCTCAGTTTCAGCTGTTACTCTGAATCCTTTAACTTTTCCTTTGTATTTTCCATCATCTAATATATATCCGTAATCTTTTGATTGAGCACAAGCCCAAAATTCAATGTACTTGCCTTTCAATTCATCTGTCCATTCTCCTAAGGAATCTCCTATGTACTTCTCAAATATGTACTTATTAGTTTCATCTTCAATATAAACAACACTATCTGTATCCATGTAACATACACTTTTGCCCAATCTATCAATCATATCATATAATCTTAATCTAGCCCAAGCTGAAGTAAAACATGCGATGTAAATATTAGTATTATAACTTGTTTTTACGAATTGATCTTTAGTTTCATAGGATGCATAAACTATGGAATCATTTAAGAATGATAGAGACAAGCTTTCTATTTTATCATTCAGTACAGTTTGATAGAATTCTACCTCGTTATCTATATATTTATTTTGTCTATGTTTAGGTACTTGACCAAATTTACCCCATAATGAATTTAAACATATTTTAGCTATAAATCTTAAACCTGGATTATATTCTAACTTACCTAATTCAATACCCAGTTCCCTGGCTTTTTGTCTATACTCTTCTTCAGAACAATCAAATTTACTGCTTTCTAGTTTAATTTTCAAGAACTTTTTTATATACCCTTTGAATAAGTCATTACTAGTGCTCTCAAAATGTTGTACCTCATAAATGTATTCAATCTTATAACCTTTTTCTAGAGCTTTCTCAATTTCATTAGTACACCAAATCCCTGTAATAGCTCTTTCATCATCTGTATGAAAGCATTCTCCATTTCTAATATTGTAACATTCACTGCAGTTTTGCTTCATAAATTTTCTAACAGATATACATTCTGCGCACTTTTTACCTTTACAATCTGATTTACATTTTACAGGTTTTTGATGAATGCATTTTAAATCTATTCTATTCATTCATGTTCTACATAACCCAAATAATAGTTTATGAGCTTGTTTAGTTTTCTGCTTGTAAGGTAGTACAGGTTGATATAAATTTCGTGGAGGTATAACTTTACAATATATAAAACCAAACCAATTGTAATCATATTTTTGAGGTTTAATTATTCTAGTAGGATGACCAGTAGGATATTTATCGTAATACATAACTGTAGGATACAAACTTACTGCATCTATATATCTTCCTCTTTGTTCAGTATTTGCTTTACAATCATGAAGTAGCTTTATCGGTTCACATCTACCACCAAAAAAACTATCTCTTATGTTTGGGGGCTCCATTAAATCATATTCACTTAAAGATATGTTTTTCATTTCAGCTTTATTATCAAATTCATGCTCCCAAATAGTTTCTAAATTATATCCAGCTTCTCGTATTGCTTTATCAATTCTGCAAGTTTTTTCATATAATTTATACATATATTCACCTGATACTTTATTCATTGTTAATTCATTGTAACAGTTAGGACATCCGTGAAAGTAGCATCCGTGAAACTGATATATTGTATTAGTCTCTGCACAAAAACCATCTACCTTTAGTTTCTGAGCGTTATTTACTACAATGCAATGTTCCCCTCCATTACAAGCGTGTATAATATTTATATTCTGCTTTAAAGATTTATGCTTTAGCCATTTTATAGATTTTATAGAGTAATTATCGGTTTCAAGCTCGTTTATAACACCAATAGTATCTTGGGGTAAGAACTCATTTCTAAAAATAGCTTGACAAACAGAAGCTATCGTCATGTACTGAAATGGATCTATTTCGGATATCTGTAGGAATAGTTCTCTTAAATTTAAGCAACCCCTTCTTAGTATATCTACATCTGATTTACAGTATTTATACATTTCTTTCTTAAAGTCAAAGGTCTGATCTTTTTCATACCATTTATCAAACACCTCTTTATCTTTCTTAACCATTTGTTCATAACCATAGTATTTCTTATCAGGATATTTTCCAATGTAGTTTTGATTTTCTTCTTTATTAAATTCATGTGGAAAGTACCCTTTAGCTAATTCAACTAATCCAAAGGTTTCAGGAAAATCTCTCAAAGGTTGCATCGTAAAAGATAAGCTATCTATAAACCTTATGTTATAGCCTCTTTTCACCTCAAGTTGCAGTATTTTTTGTCCGTTATATATTACATTTGGTTTTGCAACTTGTGTATGAGATATGAGCCATTCTTGTACAATCTGAAAATCGTAACCTTTTCCATAGTGAGCTATAACAGTATAATCTTTATGCTTTTTAGTAAATACCCATGTACAAAAATCATTGGCGTTATGAAATATATTCTCATCTCCATTAAAGTACTGAGCTATACAGTAATTAACTATATGTTTTCCATTACTATCTAAAGTAGTTTCGAAATCATAGAATATGTACTTTTCGCTAGGTTCCCTTAATTTCTTTCTTTGCATAAAACATTTATGTTCTCCAATATGCCAATCTTTACAGTTTGAACAGAACTTTTCTCCACATTTATGATCCTCAGGTTTTCTATCTTTAACTTTGAAAAATTTATAGCAATTCTGACATACGTATGAATGCTCAATGCATTTTTTATTTTTGATATGATTATCGTAACATGATTGACTATAAAATACCTTTCCGCATGTTTTGCATTTAATTTTATTTTCTTTATTACATTGAGTAGGATTTTTACACGCCTCACATTTCAGTTTTTCAGCTGCTTCCCATTTTCTAGCATTTGTTCCTAGAAACGCTGGAAGTTTAGATATTACACTGTAGTGGTTATTATTTAAAATTAAATAAATTTTTGTTGGTTTGGATAAACCTGCGTATATCTGTCTAGTGCCCATACTGTATATTTGCACTTCTATATCCAGTTTTTCTTCTATTATCTTTATATCACTAAAATCATTTCCTGATTCCTTCATAGGAATAGAGTATATTCTGTGAAAAGCTTGAGCTAATACTGTTTGTAACTTCTTTTCACCTCCTTGACGTAAATATTTTACTTCATTGTCTGAAAATATACCTTCATTGATTTTGGTATGGATACCTTGTCTCCGGAAATTTATATTTCTTATTTCCTCAACGGTTAACTTATCTTTAAAAACTTCCTGTAGTTTATCTAGATTATAAGTTAAACCAACTAATATTGCTCTTACTAAGCATATTGTGTCAGTGTTATTGATTTGAACTATACAATGTTTATCGTCGAGATTAGATATAACATTCGGTCTTCCAGTTCCTTGAGGTAGTTCAATTGCAGTTAATTTAAAAGTTAATTCTTCAATATTCATATCATAGTAATCTATAAAGTAATTGGTCCATTCTGTAAGATTATTGGCTACTTTATCTTTTGATAGTAAGCACGTATGGGGTTCCTTGCCTGAAGGTGTTTGAATACTAACTTGAATTCTTATGTTTTGGGGTAAATACTCTGTCATCTTTGCAACTAATTCAATTATTATTTTGTGTATATTGAATAAATTAGCTGTACCAGACACTTTCCAATGGGTTAGTGTTGTTCTGTACATTTCATTGTAGTATTCATATACTTTGCGTATAGAAAATTCATCATCGGAATCTTCAGTTTTAAACAGAGGTTTTAAGAAATGATACTTATCATCAGGTTCTTCATCAGTTTTAAATTTTCTGTTGACTATCTTAGAAAATATTGTTTTGTATTTATTTTTAAGTTCCTGATCAGGGTTAATACTTCTTAAATAACCTTTCTTATTTGACAATTTAGCTGCTTGTTTAGCTATGGGAGTAAATATTTTGCGATAGTCTTTAGTATATGATTTCCATTCTTTGTCCGTTAATTTACGGGTTAAAATTATTTCAACCTGATTACGATCTAACTGTAAATTAGAAAATGGTTTTAGTTTATGGAGCTCTTCAATTGTTAGTACCATTTATAGTACAAAAAATTATATGAATGAAAAAATCTAGTACTCAAAATTACATTCACTGAAATATTAATGAGCAACATAAAGTAGTCCTATAATATTTGGGTCGATTTAAAAATTAATTTTTTCAAGATATTTGCTCGAGAGAAAAAATAAGGGGCAACTAGGCTCTAAAAATTGAGCCTTTAGTAGATATATGGTACCTTCAGTGGAGAAACTCTTAAAATCCTAATTTGAGCGAGCGTGGTGAGCGAAAATTAGGAATTTTAGAGTTTGTGTACTGAAGGTACCATATATCTACTTATATATATATATATAGTATATATATATATATATATATATATATATATATATATATACATACACATATACACATAAGATCATAGAACAATCAAAAATGAATTATAAGAAACTTAGAGTTCCTACAAATTCTAGCACTAGCATTAAACGCTTCGTAATAGTATTTTGTTAAATAGGACAACATTTACCGCTGTATCCATGTCTCTGTAAAATTGACCATACGTTTGATGCGAGCATCGTTGAGGACGATTAAAGCAGGTGCTGATAAATACAACCGCTTCTCAGGCGTCACATTTTCACAAGCTAGACAGACTAGTTGGTAAATTAGATCACATTTTCACAAGCTAGACAGACTAGTTGGTAAATTAGATCACATTTTCACAAGCTAGACAGACTAGTTGGTAAATTAGATCACATTTTCACAAGCTAGACAGACTAGTTGGTAAATTAGATCACATTTTCACAAGCTAGACAGACTAGTTGGTAAATTAGATCACATTTTCGATAAATGCATAATCGATATGCGAGTAATTACAATGAATAAGTATTTTAATTCTAGATATCTTAAAGAAATAAAGTTTTCATTTAATGTTATTTTTGCTAGATGATATTTTTCCTAACCTCTTTCTTTCAAGGATTTTGTGGCCGAGCAATTGAATCAGGATTTACTTAGTGCGAAGCGAAGTGTAACAATAGCGTTCTAGGTGCAGAACGGTGTAATCATTCTCCCCTGACGAAACGTTAGCGGTAGAGCTTCTCAATAGGAATTATTCTCAACAACGTGCATAGACAACAAAGTGCGGAGACATCAGAGCATGGAGACAACAAAGCACAGAGACAAGAAAGCACAGAGACAACAAAGCACAGAGACAACAGAGCATGGAGACAACAAAGCACAGAGACAACAAAGCACAGAGACAACAAAGCACAGAGACCATGAATAAACTTTTTCAAGAACAGATGAAAGGTGTTGCCATTTCGGATCAGAATCTGAGCTAGAAAATGAGATAAAATTATTTAGCTGAGTATTAGCTTAGAAGTGAAATTTTATTGAAGCATTGTCTAAAACAATAGAGAAGGAAATAGTTCAGATGACTGTATAAGTGTGTATAGATTACTATATATATATATATATATATATATATATATATATATATATATATATATATATATATATATATATATATATGTATATATGTATATATGTATATGTATATACATGTATATATATAATAAAAAATCTATATATATATTATATCATGTTATATATAGGCCTATATTTAAATTTTTGTAGACAGAGAGAGAGAGAGATTTATATATGTATACTGTATATATAAAAATATATTAATGTAGTATAGAATATATTGAAATTCATGTACATATACACACACACACACACACACATATATATATATATATATATATATATATACATACATAAATATATTATTTTTCATGTATGTATGTGTATATATATATATATATATTTGTGTGTATTATATATAAATATATATGTATATATACATGAATTAAAATATTAAACACTGTACACACGCATATATATATATATATATATATATATATATACATGTCTATATATAACATATTATATATATATATATATATATATATATATATATATATATATATATATGCAATTATACATACATGCATGTATACATATATACCTGGACACATTTTCAGCAGTGCCAGACGAAGTGATAATCTGACGCAGGCATTTCTGCCAAAATTAGCTTCTAGGAATCTTTTAGTTTAATTTGCATTCAATAAGAACATTGATACCTTGTGTCACAGAATTCGTGACGTTTGAAGACTAATAATAAGTGACAGAACAAAGTGAAGAAAGAAAGAAGAAGTGACAGAGCAACAAAGGTGAACGCATAGAGACACTAAAGAGGAGCCTGAAAGATAGAAGAAGATTAAAAAGGCAAGCAAACAGATGCCACAAAACGAAGAGGCACACATATAGAAGGGTAGAAAATGAGATTAGGAAGAGAAAGGCAGATACAGAGGCAGATACAGAGGCAGATACAGATTGGGGCAAGAAATGATTTTGGAGAAGCAAATTTATTTTGCAAAGTTCCTCATGTAGATGTTATTACACTTACTTAATCTAGCATTATTTGGTGGGATATTGAACTTGTATTACATTGAATATCGTTTCTTGTCTCGTCTCGTAATAGACATATTTACATAAGAGTGTTATTACATCCGTCGACGACCTAGAACATCGCACTTCCAGTCGTAAGATGTTTTTTTGGGGGGGGGGCACTGAAGACCTGGCTGCGGTCAAGAACTGTTGAAGGTATTTTTACAAGCGGTACTACTACTTATACTGGAATACTAGAAATTAAAATATTAGTCTTATTTAGCGCTGATGTTAACGTTAATCATATCCGACAAACTCAACAAATGGGTCAATTTACAGCTTATGTAGCCCCTAATCCTTATTTTCATAAACGAACAGAAATATTGTTAGCGTATGGAGCAGAGAGGAGTGAGGAAGGTAGGTCTATGCGTATACCAACCTTCGTTAAACTGTGATTCAAAGTTTGAAGATGATGAAGATGAAGACGATGATAATGATTATGATGATGATGATAATATGATGTCAATAATTATGATTAACATTAAGTTACATAATTAAATTATATAAAATTGACTTAGGCTTCACTAAGCAGTTCCTAGAAAACTGTGACGCCATTATGACTGCAGACGTTACTGCAGCAATATTTCCTGTCATGAAAAGCGACAACACGTGACATTTAAAAATAATTCTAGTAATGTCACGTAGAAATATAATCCTAAATTAGTTTGTATATCATAGGTCAGTAATCCAAGAAACTTCCTACAACAGTATATCTCTATATACTTGTACAGGTCCTAGGGTTGTATTTGTTACAATTTTATGAGGGAGTAGATAGATAGGGGATAGCTTGCTAATGGGGTTATCAGGGCTTTTACATGGCGGAGATTAAAAACAGGGGATTAAAAATTTAGCATGGGTATCATACATCTGCAAAGGTAGTGGTTGAACCCAAACTCCCAGAAAAGACATTCCTGTGTGAGCATCAGATATACAGTACATGTATGCGTTTTGGTCATATGGTTACACACATGACAATCGCATGCGTTTACAAAGTTTCCAATCATAGTTTCTGTATTTGTTGTTTTCTTCATTTCCTCTTTCCTCTAAAGGGCTATTAATAATCGTTACATTTGAAAGCGCATTGGTGACAGCCGGCTCAGATTTAAGCATAACCTCCCAACTTCTTGTTCTTGTTCTTTACTTAATCCCAATAATCTTCTAATCCTTTAACTAGGGTCGGGATACGAATGGACCCTCTCCAGTCCTCTTTCTCCCATACCATATCAAAGTCTCTTCTATTCGTTTTTAGGAAATTTTGTAGCAATTTCTGGAGATAAGGCGCTCACAAACAGAATGTTCATTCTGACGTTGGTTTGGATTTCAGTGCTTTAGTCGCCTTCTACGTCAGGTGCAGTCACCGGTTTGTCTATTCTTCAAACAACCCGGACAAAACACAGGGAAAGTATAACCTCCCAACGCCCTCGGATTTTGTCATTCCGCACTGTCAACACTAGGTTATGCAATGTTACTCATCTTTGTACTAACCGGGCCCGACATAGCTTAACTTTGTTTATTGATGTAGCAATGAACATATATGAACCTGAACATTGAGAAGTAACAAGTGAAGTGATTTCCCGTTGCCTTCCTCAGTTTTGCTTTGTCCCCCCTTATGACACATGCTGATCATGGTTAGTCTATTTTTCATAATTTTCATGTGTTGGACACAACACGGGAAATATACCGTGCTAAATAAGACATGATTTTTAATATTCTCCGAATGAGAAGGAAACGTCCAAAATTCTCAAAGATATATAATAATAATTATTATTGTAATTACAAAATATTGTGGGAAAATGAATGCGACAACATCAACTGCACGAGGGAACGGAAGTAAATACTTGTTGTTATTTCATTATTTCATTCATATTTACCAAGTTTACAAATATATGAATTGAATAAATAGGTAAATGTCATGTTTGTAAATACTTTATTGGTCATTAACATTCCTGACGTTACGAGCAGGATGTTTAAAATAATTAATTTATACTCATCCAAATGTGAGAAGAAAGCGTCAGCTTATTGTAGAACTTCTTCCTACACAACATCACAACAAAGCTATGTATACTGATTAGTGGGTCCAGAATCACATAAAATTGAATTTATTCACTGCCTGTAGCAATGTAAATGTAAGAATATAGCTAGAGTCTTGATGCGAAGAGTTAATGGAATAAACGATTCTAAACCTGTTAATAATTATATACTGCAATATCGAACATTATAAAAAGTAAACACGCATTATAGTGAAATAATCAACTATGTTGATGTCTATCACTTTTTAATACCACATGTTTACACCGTTAGGCAATTTAGTCTATTTTCCGTGTAACCAGTCCAGTGAATGTCCGAGTTTTTACTCTCAGATCAGCGCGGCTTGGATTCGAAACCACGAGGGTTGAATTCACCTCAGGATCTGTCATTAAAACTTGATGACGCTACCCCTACGCTATTGAGACATTCAGCTTACATTATGCTTTTATGTTTAACGTTGCTTCGTTTTATTATTAAATCAAAGCTTTACATTCAGTCAACCTTAAGCCAACGTTCTAACACAGTTCTACTTATTTACTTTAAAGACGATTCTTTCGAATCTTATTTAAAGTAAATTGAAATCCAAGCATCCATAATTAGCCCATGTTTACAGTACATCTTTATTTATTTTCAGAGCACCTTTGTTGGACTAAATCAGTTCATTATTAAACATAGAATAGTTCT
>CAJHZI010000053.1:0-125998 GCA_905160935.1 Enchytraeus crypticus
AACCTGTACAACCCTCACTTGTTACATATTGATCAGCTGGAAGTCCTCGCTCCATCAGAGATAAGGATAACTCCACTATTCCTTCCTCTATACAACTAAATCTCATCAGAGACATCTCATCATCTTCGTCATTTCTCGACGTGCTCATCATAGAGTTGTCAGCATCGGTTCATAGCAATGTATCTAAAATTAAAATATTAACAAATTTCATAATTATTGAAGCCGCATAATTTTAAAAAGACTATTTATCAATACCTACCTGTCGCTTATAATATTAGCTGGCTGATACATAGGCCTATTAAATATTTCATCAATCCTGAGATATTGATTATATAAGCATAAGACCAGTGCGAATGTGCAACCATTGTTGCTACGTTAAATGTGCAATTGTGTTTACACTGTATTACTCAGTATCACATTACTGCTTATTCGCATAATATTTTAAGTGATGCAAAAAATTGTGAAGAAATAGACGAAGGTAATGATTGTAAAGATGAACTATGTTAGGCCTACGGTACGTATGTGAAACAAGGACGTTAAGAAAGGAGAATATCGGGAAAGTGGAGTCATTCGAAATATGACTATTGAGCAGAATGCAAAAGATCAAATGGACTGACGAAATTACGAACGAAGAAGTGCTAAATAGATTGGGCTGACATAAAAAGACAATTAATAAATATCATAATAAATAGAAAGAAGAACTGGATGGATCATTTTCCGAGAGGGTGTGATTCACAAGTCATAACCTCACCATTATTAAATGATTCACTAGTCATTACACTTTTAGCATTAAATGATTCACTAGTCATAACACATCTAGTGTTAAATGATTCACTAGTCATAACACATCTAGTATTAAATGATTCACTGGTCATAACACATCTAGTGTTAAATGATTTACTAGTCATAACACATCTAGTATTAAATATAGCCTAGATCCACATATGGGTAGCATGGCCTAAGTCTAGATCCACTTCTAGCACTCATCATCACAGTACAAACTACCTACCTGTCAAACAGTATATCATAACTATACGAGTTTCGCGTGCTATATTACTAAATCCTTATCCCTATCTGTTTCATAAGTAGGTCTAATGTAGTGTCACCATAACTAGTTCCAATAGGCCCAAACTCATCTCACACATCTACATAGCCTAACTATTTTCTTAAACTAATGTAGAACCATAAGTCCCTAATATAGGCCAATTAAATTAGTTTATACAATATTCGAGGCAGATCCAGAATTTGTTATGGTTGCCATAGACAAAGAATTTTTCGACCATATTTTAATTCAAAATACGAGTATTTGCCGATTAGTTTTATAATGTCTCATTTGACAAACCCTCCGCTCCCCCCTTATCATTTGGATTCGGACACAGGCCGATGTAATATAACTTTAATTCCTTTTAGCTAATAATTTTCTTATTGTAAATAATTCACAGAGAAAAAAAAATTTCGGGTTGCATAGCACCTTTCCCCACGGTATCCACCACCGCAGATCTTCCAATCATTAATGTGGCGGAGAGTGGCTAAGGTTTCAAGCACATCTATCAAAACTACTTCTAGAACTTACCTATACAATCGTTTCTTATACTCCCGATTATCATATATATATCTATATTATATATTTATATATATATATATCAAGTAGAGAATATATATATAATATATAATATTAAAACATACATGTATGTAAAAGCCTATACCCGAGACAGCAGAGTATACTCTCACATACTTAGCTTAAAATAACAGCTGGATGTTTATATATACTGAGCGCTGTAAAAAGCTCTAGTAAAAAGACACAGCTACTCGCTGCCGATGCTCAGATGTTGTAACTCTGTGGAAAGCGAAAGTGAAAAGCCTATACGTGTATATTTCTACAGTATACTTTCCAAAATTCACAAATGTAGTTACTTTATGAAGCAATCAATATATTTACTGTTACCCAAATATCAAATTCATAGCCATCTTCGCTGTGTCTTAAGCTAATGTACGTGGTACACTGAGTTACACATCAGCAGCTATAATCTTTTTATTAGACAGCAGAGTATACACGAGTATACTCTGCTGCAGCCTACACGTTAAACAGCTGGAAAGTTGAGCTTCAGTAGTGGAGTGGTACTCATTCCGTGAATAGCAAAAACACAAATATAGAAAAGAAAATGAAAATATAATAAAAATTAAAAATATATGAATTTTATTTAAATATTTTTTCTTACATATATAAAATGGAAACTCAAACGGTGAAACAATTGCGACTTGTCGCGAAGCAACGAGGTATTAAAAGATACTATTCTCTTCGCAAGGCAGAGCTTATTGATGCGTTGTCATCGACATCACAAACAATCGGTGGGGTTGTAGATTTGCTCAATTCTCCTGTACCAGATATTCAACAACCGATTTTAGTTCCAACTAAATATAAACCATCACCCAAGAGACATTATGGCAATTTGCTCGACACACCGGTGCCTGATATAAAAACTGAGATTCTTGCACCAATTAAGACTGGAGTAATGGCAACTATCAAATCATATGGGGATTGGCTGGTAAGCGATGTACCAAGCAACATTAAAAGCAAAGTAAGAGAATCGTATAAGACACTAAAGTCTAAAGTTGAGAACATATTTAACAAGTCTAAGGCGGATACGTATGAAACCAAAGAAACAAAATCAGCTTTAAAGGGATTCACTAAGCAATATACCATTGATGGTCGAAATGGAGTGGATGCAGTGTCATTTCTCAATAGCATTCAGACAAAAGTGTTAAATGTATTAAACAACAACCCTCAGTCAAAAGTTAATCTAACACTCACATGTACAATGGAAAGGGTGGATTTGAAGACTGAGGAAATTACATCGTCTGACGCCCCTTTTCTTTCAAAAACTGAAATAATTTTACCATCCACAGATACCGCAGAGGTGTATGAAAAGACTAAACGTAAAATGCTAGAGTCAATGGCTAATTTTCAGATGCGGGGTAGTAATTTGAGATTTCGCAGAGTGATGAAATTAGAAATAAATACTGTAGAATACAAGCCACTACGAGGTAGCTCCTACATTCCTCTTCCTGAAGAATTAGCTGATAAAAAGGCTATTATAAATATGAAAAATGAAGACGATCAGTGTTTCAAATGGTGTTTAGCTAGAGCCTTAAATCCTGTTGAAAAAAATCCACAACGCATTGATAAACAATTAAAGAAGCAGGCCGAAGAATTTAACGGGAATGGTATTGATTTTCCGGTTAATTTGAAAGATATTGATAAATTTGAAAAGAATAACAATGTATCAATTCATGTGTTTGGATATGAAAAGCTAGAGGCGTGGGCCAAAGAAGAAGAATTAATACCATTAAGGATTTCAACGTTAAGTAGTCAAAACGTAGTAAATTTGTTACTCATATCAGAAGGTGATAATAATCATTACTGCTGGATTAAGAACTTCAATAGATTGATGTCAATAGAAGGAAATCACCATGCAATGCATTACTGCAGACGATGCTTAAACGGTTTCACAAGTGAAAATGCTCTTAATAACCACACTGAATATTGTTCACAACACGACGCTCGAAAAATTGTGTTACCTGACTCTGGAACGTTTATGAAATTCAATCACTATAAAAAATCGATGCGAGTACCATTCATAGTTTACGCAGATTTCGAGTCATTTATTAAACCGATTGATACACGTCAGCCGGATCCAAGCAGGTCAACCACTATCCGATACCAGAAACATACACCTAGTTCATTCTGTTATTACATCAAGTGTTTTGATGATAGCATTTACTCGCAAGCTCCAGTCACTTTTACTGCAAAGAATGATGATGACGATGTTGCTCAAATATTCTTTGACACTTTAGAGCAAAATATTAAAGAAATATACAATCAGTTCAAGTTTTCTAAACCAATGATATTCGATGAATCTGCCGCGAAGAAATTCAAGGCCGCAAAATCATGTCATATTTGTGAAAAAGAGTTGGGTAACGATCGTGTCAGAGACCACTGTCATCTATCTGGCAAATTCCGAGGAGCAGCACACGATAAATGTAATTTACAATACAAAATTCCAAAATTCTTTCCAGTAGTTTTTCACAATTTATCAGGATACGACAGTCACTTATTTATAAAGAAGTTGGCAGGTGGACAAATTAATTGTATTCCGTGTAACGAAGAAAAGTACATCAGTTTCTCTAGGGAATTGCTGGTTGACAAGTTTATAAATAAAACAGGTAAAGAAGTACTAGTGAAACGAGAATTGCGGTTTATCGATAGCTTTAGATTTATGGCTTCGAGTCTTGAGAAACTTTCAAAGAATCTAAGTAAAGATCAGTGTAAGAATATTGCAAGTAAGTATTCTGGAAAGCAATTGGATTTGCTGTTGAGAAAAGGAGTTTACCCGTACGATTATGTTAGTTCGTCAGAAAGACTTGATGAAACTAAACTACCGCCAAAGGATGCTTTCTACTCAAAACTTAACGATACCAATATCAGTGATGAAGACTATAAACACGCAGAGACTGTTTGGAAAGAGTTTGGTTGTAAAACATTTCGAGACTATCACGACTTGTACAATATATCTGATGTGCTTTTACTAGCAGATGTCTTTGAAAATTTTAGAGATGTATGTATGACCCACTATAAATTGGATCCTGCGTGGTACTACACTTCGCCAGGACTAGCTTGGGATGCTGCGTTAAGATTAACTAAAGTTGAACTCCAATTGTTGAGCGATTACGATATGCTGCTGATGATTAAGCACGGAATAAGAGGTGGTGTAAGCACTATTTCAAACCGATATTCAAAAGCTAATAATAAATACATGGATGGGAATTTTAACGTTAATGATCCTTCCAAATTTATCAAATACCTGGATTCGAATAACCTTTATGGCTACTCGATGAGTAAGCCCCTACCCACACACGGGTTCGAATGGATGACAGAAAAAGAACTGGAGAACTGGAAAGAAATGAAGTGTATCCTCGAAGTTGACTTGGAATATCCTGCAGCGCTGCACGACCTGCATAATGACTATCCTTTAGCCCCCGAAATTGTGAAAGTGAATAAAGTAGAGAAATTGATACCGAATTTGAATGATAAAACAAAGTACACATTACATTACGAGAATTTGAAACTGTACGAAAGTATGGGACTGAAAATTACCAAAATACACAGAGGCATAAAATTTGAAGAAAGTCCATGGCTTAAAACTTACATCGATTTAAATACACAGCTACGCACTAAGGCTGCCAACGACTTTGAGAAAGATTTCTTTAAACTAATGAACAATAGCGTTTTTGGAAAAACTATGGAGAATATTGAAAATAGGATAGATTTCAGATTGGTTGATAATAGAGAAAAGGCTGTTAAATTGGCTGCAAAGCCGTACTATTATCGAACAGTGATATTTGACGAAAATCTTGTCGGCGTCCACATGAGAAAGACTAAATTGGTATACAATAAGCCAATATACCTAGGTATGGCAATATTAGATTTAAGTAAAACTTTAATGTACGAATTTCACTATAATTACATAAAGGAAAAATACAATGATAAAGCAAAGCTGTTGTTTACAGACACGGATTCGTTGATGTACGAAATACAGACGGAAGATTTTTACGCAGACATATCTAATGACGTCGAACGCAGATTTGACACTAGCGATTATCCGAGAGTTCATCCATCAGGCATTAAGACTGGAGTTAACAAGAAAGTCATTGGAATGTTTAAAGACGAAGCTTGTGGAAAGGAAATTGAAGAATTTGTTGGATTGAGAGCAAAGTTGTACTCTTACAAATTAGCAGATGAGGAGCACAAGAAATGTAAAGGTGTCAAGAAGAATGTTGTTGAGAGGACAATAACACATGATGATTACAGAGATTGTCTGTTTGAGAAAAATTACCATTCTAGAAGCATGAACGTTATTAGATCACGCTTGCACGATGTCTATACTGAGGAAGTCAATAAAGTTGCTCTCAGCGCAGATGACGATAAGCGAGTAGTCATGGGCGATGGCGTTCACACTCTAGCTTACGGACATTATAGTTTAAATATATAAAACATATTTTTATGGATAAAGTTTTCGTGAGGGGGGCAAACATATTTTTATTAATATTTTCAAACAACATTTGGTTTGAAAATAATTCATTAAAACCAAGCAACTTTAGGATCATCTTTGTCTGTATTAAACCCATCAATCTCTGCATATAGATGTCCTGTGTATTTTCCGGAATTGATTTCTCTTACTGTAAACTCAAATCTTTTAGGCTTCTTTACCAAATTCTCCTCTTTAATGTATTCATTAATCTTATTTGTGGACCAAACTTTTATATGGTCGTGGTCCTCGTTTTGCACAAGATACAGAATATATGATTTTCCGTAATTTGTGTTTATGGATTTCAGTCCTTTGACAATATATCTTTCTCCAGCATGAAGCTTTTGAAACTTGAGTACTTCCGAGTTTACGTTTTTAGTTGCCATTTTATATAGTCCAAGAAAATATTTAAATAGAAATTTTTATGAATCTAAATTTTCTAAATTAGATACAGGAATCCATTCATTAAATTTCTTGTTGTAACCCACCCATTTAACCAAGGCATGTTCCACACCTTTAATCTTTTTCCGTTGTAGAACCTTTTCAATTCTATAATTTTCTTGATTTGTCTTCTGCAATTCTTCTGCGTAAAAACCTCCTTCTATCTCTTCGCCTAACGAGTCTGTCAATTTATAAGTGATCGGGGATGTGTATTGCACTTTGGATATCTTGTACACCGCTTCAGACCAATTGGGTAGGAATCCCTTTTCAAACACACCCTTAATCCGACTAATTCTAACTCTATCGCCAACCTCAAATTTTCGATTCGTTTCCAAATTTCTATACTTCCTACTGTTAATTATAAATGCTTCGTTTTCCTTTTTACTCGCCTCAATTGGAGTCATTTTTACAGTCGAATGTTTCGTGTTGTTATACTCTGCAATTAAATCGTCAATCATATCAATCCAATTTCTCGTATTTTCCGCAGTAAATCTTTTCCACATCTTTTCCTTGATACTTCTATTGAATCGTTCGACGACTGCTGATTTATGTTCACCAAATGTAGAGTATCTATTGATATCAAGTTTCTTTAACCAATCATCCAAGTTTTTGTTGTAAAATTCCTTACCCTGATCAACCCATAAATGTTTAGGCTGTCTTCCCGACGATGACACTATTTGTTTAAATGCCTCTGCAGTTGTTTCACCTCTCTTGTCTTTCAACGGAATGCTCCACGCATACTTGGAAAACACATCAATGACGTTAAGCATGTATCTGTAGCCCTTATTTACTCTACTCCACTCCTGCATTTCGATTAAATCTGCTCCCCATATCTCATCAACTTCAAACACGTGAACTTGTCGTCTTGTAAATTTTCTGCGAATCGGTTTGTGTAATTCTCTAGCCAATTCTTCAAAGGGTCCAACGTTTCGCTTCAGACTTCTTTCTTCGCTGGACCCCTCTATTCGTTTTTTGACTCAACACCAAGACCAAACTTTGCCTTATTTTTCATGATGTGGTATACAAATCGAGCCATATTTCTTTGTGCACTATCAAATCTTGAATCATTAGCAATTTCGTATGCTCGATGAGCCAAAGCTTCGTCGCTTATATTTCTGCTCGCTGTATCGGTATTTGCAGTATAAAACTGGTCGTGCAATTTACACATTCCATCCAACTCATTTATACCCTGATAACCTTCGCGATTTCTCAGTTCGTACTTTGTGCCTGGACCGCAGTACGAATACTTGTTGAGATTATTAAATGAACCGTTAGGTACGTACTCTCCACGTCTGGCAGGTAAATGTAGTTCTCCAACTGTATTTCCAACTGCCGATAACACATTATTAAACACACCCTGACCCGAGACAAATTTTGACTTTTTACATCCACACACTCCACAAATAGCAAATTGCTGTTTTCTATTATTAGCAGTTAACCTTTCCTGCGTCTGTGTAGAATCAGTTTTCCTTTTACATTTCAAGCAGTACATTTTTAAATTATATTATAAAATTTTATAACATAATTTTAGAAAACTTATTAATCTATAATAATCGGAGTCTGACCATCGGATGTTAGGTACATCACTCTATCGGAAAGTATCGTAACATACATATGAGTATGTTCTGGAACATTTTGACTAAATTTAAAATTAAGTTTCATATTCATAACATCAGTTTTGATTCTTTCACTCTGATGTCTTACATCAAAGACTACAAGTGGAAATAGCTTTTTGTAATTCATCATATCGATCTGTGTACCTCCAATTAAATGATTAAAACCAAAGTGTTCCTTCTTAAATTCATCCGCCATAGCGCAGAAATCTACATAGTCATTTGTAGCAAAGTTTATTCTCGGTTCATCTGCAGGATATCTCTGATCATTCAATTCAACAAAAGCACTAGTCAAGTTAAGGTGATCAAACACAGCTGGATTTTGTTCCTGTGTTCTTGATTTGTCAGGTTGAAATCCAACAATTATCCATCTAGGCTTTTTACTTCCAGCGTCTCTATTGATCATCCATTCAAATTCCTGCACGTTGTGCGTAACTGTAGTATGTTGGTCAGTTCTTCTGCTAAAACTTACTGGAATTTTCCTTTTACTTACAACAGACTCTCGCAGTGAAGTTATCATTTCAACTGACGGTTTTATTCTTGGTACCATCCACCTAATATCCGTTAGTGAAACTTTACCTTCAAAAACGTTATTCGCTTTATGAATTGCTGATGTGTTTTCTGTTCTAGTGAACCTCAACGTATGTCGCAAATTGTAAAGTACTTTGTTATAATCGGAAAATCCAAATAGATGCGAAAATGGAATGTTGAATGAAAATTGACCTGGCGCATCGTTGTTCATTAGAAGTTGTCGGCGAATCGCAAATCCTTCATTGTAATCTGGATTTTCTTGCGGTGTAAAATGATTGGCAACAATGGCTGCGCCTCCTGCAACTGCTGGAGATTGTCTATATTTAGAGGACACTGCACCGCCGTTTGTGTCCTTTCTCCAACATTGATTCAATCCCGCGCTGCTATTGAAATCGTCAGGATAAGACAAATAACCCAACATTGATGTAGTCTGTCCTGGAAAACGTAATATTTCAATTGATTTACCTCCTAGAATATATTCAATATTTTCAAAGAAGTAAGGAATAGCATTATTTATCAAAGCTATTTGAGCTGTTCTATCAAAAGCATCGCCATTGTCATTTCGAACTAATCTTCCCTTTATTTTAAGGAAGCTTTTAGCTGGGTTGTAATACGAATCACTTGCAGGAATATCAATTTCAATAACATGACCACTAGCATCAAAGTCGGCTTTAGTCTGTGGAATAAAAGACGAGTATTGACAACTTTCTACACTATTGTCAACAATTATTGACGATGGTTGTGTGAAAATTTCGTTTGGCAATTCAGTTTCCATTTTATATATGTACGAAATTTTTTTAATTAAAATCGTTTTAATCCACTGCCCGATTTTTGTGGTTGTTCTAGTATCTGTTCCGATTCTGGAGTTAGACGACTGTTTTTGCTTGCTATCTTTCTAATTAATGCTTTGCCGCCCTCTGTCAAACCGAATGCAGCAATATCACCTACTGCTCCTAACATTGGCTTTGCAATTAAATCTTTATTCTGATAGACGTACGAACCCATATCTTTCAGTGTATCGACAAATCCCTGTCCATGTACCAGAGTTTGTTTTGAACTGTATGCTTTGCATTTCTCTTTGACAATCATTTTACTAAATACAATATATTTTTAATTAGATTTTTCTCTAATTAGTAATACAATAGTAAGTCTTTCACCCATCAGATCGATAAGTTTGTTGTCTTGATCGGTCAGCCACAGTTTTATACTATCAATTTCATGCCTATTAACTGTTGGTAAAAATATCAATTCAGGAGTAGGATTCTCTATTATCTTATAGCCTGGATTTACTCTTTGGGTGAATGTATGAATAACA
Source organism: Enchytraeus crypticus (assembly GCA_905160935.1). Lineage (NCBI taxonomy): Eukaryota > Metazoa > Annelida > Clitellata > Enchytraeida > Enchytraeidae > Enchytraeus > Enchytraeus crypticus. The sequence goes on from CAJHZI010000053.1 coordinate 9,987, forward strand.
TTAGATCTTTTACCATTAAGATAGTTACCAATAGCAATATCGCAATGGACTTGTATCGAATTGACTTTTTCTATATCAATTATGTTGGGAGACAGATGAGTTCCATTTGACAGTTTTTCATCGGTGAATCCTAGAGTAGACCCTAATGAATTGTCAATTCCAAAGTCAACCATGTACTTTTCGTGTGATATAGTCAAAATTGTTTTGAAAATTAAATGACTTATATTTATGTAATATTTTTCATTAATTGTATCGTAGTCACCGTTTTCTCGCATTTCCCTTTGAATCGTAGCGTTAGTATCTTTTAATTCGTAAGCACCTTTTGAAAGCGTGATTATTTTCCAAGTACTTCCGCCGTCGGTGGAATATTTAAATTTATTGTTGACTTCCGTGATGTTAGGAATTGAATTGTACGTCATCAGAGATATAAATGCTACTTCATACTTTTTCTTAGGATCCAAACTTATTGGAGGGTGCAGATATGTAGTAAAATCTGTTGACGTGCTGGACTGAGTTAATTTCACCATTTTTTTATAGCAGGATTAAATTTTAAACTGGATATTTTAGAGAATTTCGAAGTGGTTTTTATATATATCATCATATTTCCCCTTGGTGATTGCACCAATTCTTAGCAGTTCATCCAATATACCAACTGCGGTATTGTATGCTCCATTGTTTCCAGCTTCTAGAGCTGCAAGATTTTCCACCAGCAGATGGACCAATTGATCTGGATTTTCATAGTGTACAACTTGATCTCCTTTTGGTCTACCTCGTCCACGTTTTTGTTTACCTGCAGGCATTACAAGTTTTCTCTTCTTCTTCTTAAGTCCTTCTCCGACAAGTTCACTCCCTGCTTTTACCCTAGTTAATATATCTTGTATTTTTCCAGTGTTTTCTGTTGAGACTCGCATATCGTTTTCTCAGCTGGAGTCTTTTTACTGTTGTTTCCTAAAAACTGCCCTATTCGTCTATTATGCGTTTGAATCTCCTTTAATGTTGCTTCAATTTCATTATTTTCATAGACTTCACTTGGAAGTTTCAGGTCGAGCAGATCTAGATTCTCTCGATCACTTTCATTGAGATTCTTGTCTAAATTAATAATTACAGGATCCCTCCTTGGTGTGGATTCACGTTCAGGAATAGGTGAATCATAAAATGGCATTGCCTGTATAGCCTCTCTCTGATCATTTGAACGCATCAATTGATTAGTAAAGGGAACTAAAATATCACTCAAGTTTTGTTTGTTGTCGACAATCTTTTGTTCTAGAATTTGAGCCGTTTCCTTTGTAGTGTCGATTAACGGTTTGAATAACTTTGCTTGACTCTCATATGACTGTTGATTGCCTAGTTTCTCATTCAGAAACATTTGTTTGACTTCGTTCTTGGCCTTGTTATACCGGTTAATATCAAACTCCACCATCATTTTATTACATACATATATTTATTTATTAGGTATTTTTAGGTATTATTAAGTATTTTTAAGTATTATTAGGTATTTTTATGTATTATTAGGTATTTTTAGATATTATTAGGTATTATTAGGTACTATTAGGTATTATTAGATATTTTTCAGGTATGTACATTGCATTGTAATTTAACAAATATCTACCACATTCAGGTTCCTCCCACAGATTTACAACAACGTAACCGTGCTTATTCATCCAAGCTTCATTACATATTTTTTCAAACTCTTCAAATGACATATCACCACTTACATGAGTGTCATAGAAATATTTAAGCGATTTTTTATCATGTCGAAATAGAATAAAAATATTAGCATTTTGTCGAATTCCATGTTTTTTCAGCTTATGAATGCTCTGACATAAATAGAATACATTCGCATTATTATGTCGACCTTGACAGAAGTAATCTGTCATATCTTTCTGATTTTCATTCATGACGTCATCAAATATTACAATATGTGTTTTATTTCTATCGAGTTCAGAAGGGTGAACTATTCCATCATCTGGGTTGTGAAAAGTAACAATATCTTGACTTTTTTTAGACTTCTTCCTTGATTCATCATTACAATCCCGAAGGAATTTATACGCGTCTTGATCGGGTGTCATTGTGTACACCATCATATCATCATAGTACACAAATTTTTTCATAATGAAGTTTATCATTAGATTTGTCTTGCCACAACCGGTGCTGCCAGCTAGTATCATAAATATATTTTTAGGAAATATATCGTGATGCTTGCTCTCATAGTTGCTACCGTAAATTTTTTGATAAATTTTCGAATAGTTAGTATTCTCTACAAAAAAATATTCATACGAAACTCAGTGTGAATGGTGGTTCAATGAATGGAGATGTTGATATGAGCAACAATAGAATTTTCAATGTTAAGCAACCTCCAGAAAGTGATTTGGATGTCGTTACAAAGAGGTACTGCGATAGTTTTGTTAACGAATTTGGACAAAATTTAAGATTAGATATCTTAAAGGATGTAGAACGAGATGTTGTTGCTAATGACATTGCTCTACAAAAAAATATTGATATGAAACTCAGTGTTAATGGTGGTTCATTGAATGGAGATGTTGATATGAAGCATAATTTAATTTTTAATGTTGGTTTCCCCAGTCAAACATTTGATGTGGTAAACAAGAAGTATCTACAGATTGCTAGCATGAAAGATAATGTTGATTTTAAGAAATTAATGGCTATTTGTTTTCATCTTTTAGCTATTATGACAAAATATTCTGGGGAACTAAGCGAAATCAATAATTACAGGGAAGAATTTCAAAGAAAATATACATATTTGGAAAATATTAACTCGAGACATATGAAATTGTATAATGGCGAAGAAATTCATTCTGACGTGGGAGGAATTCTTTCACCGTTTACTACTGATTTAAAATGTTTACTTTTAACAATAATTGAAGAATTACCGAGAAAAATATTTATGGATTTGAAAATGTATCTAGTTCGTGCTAAATTAATAACATTACCTGAACAGGATACACCTTTAATGAAAATTAGACAATTTATTTTAAAATTTATGAGGGATATATATCAAATTAGAAAGAATTCAAACGTAGAAATTGTAGATCCACTTAGAAATAATTTAGACTTGGAATCATTATTACAAAAAAATCTGATGTTTGTTGATTTAGGATTTCATTATGTTTCAGATATGCTGCTAGAGAAATTTGTGTTTTAAGCCATCAATTGCGATCTTTAAATTTGTTAATAAATGTATTAACAAATTTTTATGTGAAATTCAGAAATAATTTGATTATAGGCTGCCTCAGCAAGATTTCCGTTACAGGAGACAACAAAGTCAAATCTTTCATTAAGTTTATTTAGTTTTTCAATTTCTGTATTTAGTTTATTACTTTTAGCTTGAAAATTAAATTTATTGGCGAAGGCTGTCAATATACCGCTTGAAGTGGATAACACTATTATAGCAACGGGTGGAATTACAACAGCTGTAGCAGTTGCAGCTAGCACTGCGGAAATTACGATCGAAGCCACCGCGGTAGTGTAGGAAAGTGTTTTTATAATCTTTCGCTTTTTCTTTAGTTTTTTAACAACTGTTTGCCTTTCTTCAAGCTTTCTAATTAAGAATGCTTTCAGTTTACTTGAAAGCGAAGTGCCATCAACGGTGTCTAACATTTTATTATGTGTAATTATTATTTTAACATAAAACATTTACAAACAAGAAAATTATTTGTTTATTGTTTGTAAATTTTGCATTTTATTTAAATATTTTTTCTTACATATATAAAATGAAATACTCGGCCGCCGAATTGAGACAAATGTTGATCGATGCTGAAATCACACCAGCTCTACGTGCTGGAAAAACAGAGTTGTTGTTTATGACTTTTGAAAATGGACTTTTGAAGAGAGAAGAAGTGTTTCCTCCAAAGGATGAAGATACGACAACAAGAAAGAGAGGAAGACCTAGAAAATATCCACTAAAAGAGGTTGATCCACAAAATGAAGAAGACAAACCTAGAAGAGCAAGAGGAAGACCAAGAAAATATCCACTAAAAGAGGTTCAACCAAAAAAGATTATAGACCAGAGGCATGAGTACTTGAGAGGTATAAGAAATAACCCTAAACCTGTCAGATATGAAAATAATGATACTGGAGAAGTTAAAGAATTTAAGTCTTTATATGAAGCTGTTAAAAAAACTAAACACAGTATAACATTCTTTAGAAGAAACAATGGAGAGATTGTTAATGGATGTCATAAATTTACAATCATTGAATGAATGTTTCAATAGTATATTTCTATTAAGACAGGCTGTGACCATAATTGTGCTGATGAAACAGTGGTTATCATACTTTCAGTACATACGTTGATGACAAGGCTAATATAGATATAAGCTTAGGTATCAAGGCTAAAGATGCCTGTTAAAATCATTTTGTCTCTGCCTTGTGGATGAAATGATGTGAATTGAAATCGTTTTTGTCCTCGTGAACTGCGTGCGTGGTCGTGCTTGATTTTTACGCTTGTGTGTTAAATCATTGATAGGCAAGACTATGCTTCAATTGCAATGGTGTAAATTTTAAGGCAGAAAATAGAAATGAGCTATGAAGAAGGCTAGACTGTGCCTAATATTTATTGTGACATTTAAGCATCAAGGCTAAATTATAAATAAGCTATTTTCAAGGCTGAACAATGCTTAATTGTGTATCTAATTGAGTGAAGATGATGAATCAAGGCAGGGCAAGGCTAAAAAGGAAATTTAGCTAGGTTTTAAGCTTAGGTTGTGCTTAAAAATCATAATGTGCCAGCTCCCCAATAATCCTACTACTCCCCCCTCCCTTAGCAATGATCGAGTTGGGGGGAGAAGTAGCCTTCGTCAATAGTAAACTCTGGTAGGCCTACTTAATCCAAGTTTTGGGGCTATATTGTACACTAGAGATGTGAACCTATTTTAGAACAAATGTATTTTAAACCCGTTTTTTGTTTTAAAGGAACGAATAAAAGACAAAAAACAAAACAAAACATTTTGGTAGAAAATTTATTTTTTATTTTTTATTTCTTTATTTATAGGCCTAAATTTTTTGTAACATTTATATATTTGTTATTTTGCAAGTCGTGGCTTTTGCAAATAACTAATTATCGTTAGGCCTATATAGGCCTATAAAATAGTATCGCAGTAACCTATGTCAGTTCGACTCCACTTTTAATCACATTTGCTATTTAATCACTATTAGCAAATAGTCTATGGAGCATCAGCCTGTTGACAAATTTCATATTTATTTAAAAATTTACCATACTTAAGATCGTTACAAATTGTCAAGTATTTCTAATTTTTAACTCCTAGTTATTAGAAACATACAGTGACGCAATTCTTTCAGCTGTCCGAAGACCTACGACGCTATAGGCCTATGTAGGCCTAACCGTTATCTTAGTTAAACACTTGTCGGTGTAAAGGTTGAACACTGGCCGTTACAAAATGTTGTTCATTTCGTTCATTTAGCACTTTCACAATAAAGAGGAATAGACTCACAAATGACAGTCATGATACTGGTTTATATAGAATTAAATATGACATTTTTCGCTGATCGTGACAGAGGTGCTAACTGAGCCAAATGATGCATCCATGCAGGTTACCCAATGGATGAACTTAAAAATAGTGATAGTTAGGCCTAGCCTATATGTCACTAATTCAGCCAGAAGCAGATCAAAAAGAAAGTGCAGCTCAAACAACTGAACAATTCGATGTGGATTCAGAATTTAGTAGAAACGTAGAAGACTCGAATTAAGATTCAGGAGAAGAAAATTTGAAAGAAGAGTCCGACAGCGATGAATTCAATGATGGCTATGAATCATAGATGAAAAAAACGTTCTTACCAAAAATAAAAAACCTTAAAAAATGCGTTTTAAAAAAAAAAATAAACGTAAAAAACGTTGAAAAAACGTTGAAAAAAAGTTAGTCGCGTACACGTAGGCTTGCATATATATTACCATGCCTTCATTCCATAACCAATTTTAAACAATTTTATTACAACTAGACTTGATCTATAGTTCTAAACTTCTAAAGTATGTCCATAGACTCCATAAAAATATGACATTCAGATCACGGGCCAATAGAATAGGCCTAGCCATAAACATAATGATAATCTAACATTTTAATTATAGGCCTACATTACAGACTACAGTTATATAAGCATAAATATAATCTAACATAATAACATTATAATTATAATTCCAAGTGACTGTTAAATAAAAAATATTGTTCGCGAATAACTTCAGCTGCACGTAGCTGAAAACTTTCAATAGCAGCTGCGGAGCGACACTGTAGGCTATAGCTCTAATTCAAATTACAACAAACATCTGCTGCAGCAGCAGAGTAATCATGTAGCACCCACGCAGTGTAGCACCCACGTGTGGTCATGACCACACCACGAGTGGTCATGTAGCACCCAATTTAAATTTCCTGTTTGGCTCACAGTTATGTAGCACCCAATTTAAATTTTCTGTTTTGGCTCGCAGTTGAAATAATTAGAGGTGTGATCACAGTGTTTATCTTAATTTTTACGTTTGACGTTAACGGTTTACGTTTTTTTACGTTTTTTATTTTTATCAAAATAAAAAACGTAAAAAACGCGTTTTTTACCAGATATAAAAAACGTAAAAAAACGTTTTTTTCATCTATGCTCTTGACAGAAGAGACAGGCGTGATGGCTAGGTCGGGATTGAGAGAGAGGGAAGCCTCATTCAGTTTTGATAGTTTTTGAGGTGTCCCAAATAGCACAAACTCAGTCTTGGGTGGATTCAGCGCTAAGAAATTGGCAGACATCCATGAAGATATCGACTGGAAGGATTGCTGTAGGCGTGCTTTGGCATCAGGATAGAAGTGGGGGGTGAAGCATGTGTATAGCTGAGTGTCGTCAGTAAAAAGTTGGTGGTCAAGTGAATGAGAGGAAATCAATGAGCTTAAAGGCGTACTGTAGAGGTTGAACAGGATTGGAGCAAGAACGGAGCTTTGAGGCACACCGTACTTGAGGTTGGAAGGTGGAGATGCGTACTCTTGCACTTTTACGCTAAGAGTACGATCGGTAAGATATGAGGTAAACCACGCAAGAGCATTGCCATGGATACCAAACCAAGAGGAAAGACTCTGTAGGAGGATTTGGAGATCTATGGTGTCAAAGGCCGCAGATAGATCGAGCATGCAGAGCCCAGTGACACGCTGAGTGCTCATGGCGTTAGTGATGGTGTTGCAGATTGAGAGAAGAACAGCTTCAGTAGAGCGGTTTTGGTGTATGCCGATTGGTGTTCATTAAATAGGTCATTGGATTCAAGATGAGTGGGGAGTCTACGAAAGACTAATCTCTCAGTGAGTTTGGAGAGGTATGGTAGATTGGATATTGGTCTGTGGTTGGAAAGTGATTTTTTATCAAGAATCAAGGCTTTTATCAAGGCTTTTTCAAGAGTGATGTGGCGATGGCATTTTTGAATGAATGAGGAAATGTGCCAGTGGACAAGGAAAGGTTGGCAATCTGGGAGATTGTGGGTGCGAGAACATGGATGCACTTCTTCCAGAGAGAAGTAGGGATAGGATCGAGGTCACAATGCTTAGGGAGTGAATCCAAGACTTGTTGCGTAATCTCGTCGATGGTGACAGGGGTAAAGCTATGGAGATGCTCAAAGATTGATTTGGTTGGTTGAATGTGGTGAGGTATTGAGTTGGCTACATGAGTGATACAGGACTGTTTTCACAGGACTGTTTACACTGAAAATGGAATAAGACGTCTAACTAATTTAACATATGGTATTAATAGACATGAAAGATATTAACAGAGTTGATCATGTTTCTGTTATGTATGTATTTATTATTAAAAATTCACAAATAGCGAAAAATGTTGAGTTGCCAGTTAAATAAGGTAAGAAGCTGACAATTTTGCGTCTGTAAATACGACTCTATGCTCGTTTGTTTACTTAAATCAAAAATTAATTCAATTTGAGTATTTTAAGAGTCTTTAATTGTTTTTATAAAGAGTACAATTATATGAGTAACAGGTTTTCATTAGAATTGCAATTCTCTTAGCATGTCTGTAATGTATATCCTTTATTTCCAGTTGGATTATTAAGGTTGTCATAGGAACGATAATATAAGGAATGTAGCAAATTAATTTACAGTTCAATATTATGAAAAAGTAAACACATATTATAGTGAAATGATCAACTACGTTGATATCTGTCACTTTTTAATACCACATGTTTAAACCGTTAAGCAATTTAGTTCATTTTCCGTATAACCAGTCCAGTGAATGTCCGAGATTTTACTCTTAGATCAGCGCGGCTGGGATTCGAACCCACAAAGGGTTCAATTCACCTTAGGATCTCTCATTTAAAACTTCACGATATTACCCCTACGCTATTGAGACATTCATGTCTGAATGTCTCTATAATGTAATGGTTACAGGTGTTGATAACGTCATGAAGTTCTAAATGACAGATCCTGAGTTGAATTGAACCCTAGTTGGTTCGAATCACAGTCGCACTGATCTGAGAGTAAAATCTTGGACATTCACTGAACTGATTACACGGAAAATGGACAAAATTTCTTAATGGTTTAAAGATGTGATACTAATGTGATCGATATCAACATAGTTAATCGTTTCACTATAATGTTTGTTATTATTATTCTTATTATTATTATTTTTTAAAATCATTTTTTTACCCCGGTGTAAAGAACCTGGGGTTTGATAAAAACGATTCAAGCAATACGTGCTGAATCGCCGCCCGGCTACTCGAGGTCGTCAGCCGGCTTAAAAGAATTGTTGAAGCTATGGTTATTATTATTATTATTATTATTATTAAAATGATAGACACCAGTAGGTCTATTATCTGTTTTATATATATATATATATATATATATATATATATATATATATATAGAGAGAGAGAGAGAGAGAGAGAGAGAGAGAAGATACATTGTCAGGGGCTCTACAAGAGTGATGCTAACACTTTTAACACTTAAGCTCTTTACCTCTTGACAATGCTAGCACCTCTTGAATCTCTGCAAGTCAGACCTTTAATTCTCTAATCTTTGTTGAATATTTTATAGTCCTTTTTTATTTCATTTTATATTAGGTTTTATATCTAGAGAATAAAGATAGTATTTGACTTTTCTTAGCACTTGCTAAGTATTGTACCTTTAATTCGACTTGGATAGTTAGTACTGCAATAGCGCTCGATTCAGAGATAGGACTATGCGAGAGTTCTAGATTGATATACTGGTATTTGATTAACATATAGGCCCTACCTCTTGTCGTTCAGTTTTAATATGAAGCTGTGGAACTATTTATCGCTGCGGCGACTTGTGTACTTAAACTACATTAACTTCATAGGAATAGTTTTCTGTTGGTTTTAATAGCATTTCTTCGAATGTTATTTTTTATTGTAGATAAAGTACTGGTCTCATGTACAAGGAAATCTGCATATGTTGACAATTTAATTATGTATCTGCTGAGAAATTCACAGTGTGTGCTGTGTCGATTAGGCATTTATGGCAGATCTTACGGTGGAAAATTTTTCTCACCAAGAGTTATTTCTTCAAATTCAGTTCAGAACTGTGTCAATTCTTGCAAGAAAAATGCACCATTGTATCCAGGATCATCTCGTAAAAGCCATGGAAACACTGTGCACTGCTATTCAACAAGTCAGTCTAATTTACAAGCAGATGCTAATACTGTTAATCCTGATATGAAGCAGGTGATTGTAGAGAAATCATTGAGCAGTCTGGAGTCCAATGCACAGAGTGACGTAACGGCTGAGCTTATTCTAGAGGATTTAAGTCACAATGGTGTGAGCATTAAAAATGATCTCAAACCTGAAAGCACATTAGCAAACGGAGTCCTACCAGATATAAAAGTTAAATTAAAAGATGACATTAATATTACGGAACAGGTAATAGAAAAATCTCTGGAGAAAGAAGCACAGTTGAAATCTCATACCCAATCACAACATTCAAGATTCAACGTCGTTGGAATTCAAATGTTGCCGGAATCACTGCACGAGCAGGTGTTCCGAGACTTCAACTCTCAGGAGAAAAAACTAAATTCAAGTTCTACTGGCAGAGGTCTACTAAATGATTCTAACGCTCATTCAACCTGTGATTCGTCTGTCAAGAGTGTAGCGTCACCTGATAGATTGTGTAGCTCTGCTGATTCATCACAGAACTCGTCTAGAACACAGTCTGAGCACGATACCTCTGTAAAGCTGAAGCAGCAGAAGATTAAGGATCATCTCAAACATCATGGCCTGGCTGGAAAGAAGACGGTGGAGGTGCAGAACATTAATCTTGATCTTCCTCCTCTACGTGGAAACAACATTGACGAGCATTTCAGATATCTCGCTGAGAAACAGGTCGAGTCTAATACGACTCTGTGTCTTCTTAACAAATAATTAATTAATTAATTATCTATTTATATTATCTATTATTTGGTTGGAGCCGGTGGTGATATCGGTAAGATGCTTGACCGCGGATCAGTATGTGAGGGTTCAAATCCTGGGCTCGCCTATCACTGAGATCGTTTTCGAGTGAGGAAACCGACGTTAACTTCACCTTTTTAAATTATTAAGTGAGTAATTGTCTAAATAATGGCGTTTCTGTCTTGCAGTGTATGTTGTGTAGCTTAATTTTGTAGGCTGATTGTGATAAAATGTTTCTGATCACAAATGTAATAATATTTTTATTAATACATACGTATGTGGATCACAGGTGTATGAATTTGAAATATTTTGTATATTTTGAGATGTTTTAATACTATATATATAATTGCAGTTCAGTAATGAATATACACATACACAGGGCGATTTACTATATCATATCTCGTAATGTAGAAATCTATAACATTATTTTGATATAGCATATTGTATTATTTACATTACTATACTATATTATTATTGTATTATACTATTTAATATATTATTTATATTATATTATACTCTCTCTTCTGCCTCTTGACAGTGCACTGAAAAGAGAGAGAGTATTTAATATTAATTAATGGCTTAAAGTCTGCTTTATATCAATAAGATCATTTGTTGTTTAAATGCAGGTCTCTAATCTTAGAATCAATTAAAACTGTTGAATACAGCCATATCTTGTTGTTGTTGTTGTTGACAGTTGTCTCACTATCAGCCGCATGCTCAGCGGCTAGCCAGTATGGAGTCTCTACCAGCCATGCCTCGTCGCTGGGTCAAGAGAGCAGGGTGGACCCGCTACGACCCTCTTTCCCGCAAGTCCTACCCCGTGCCCTGCCCCGACGAGAAATGTTTAGTGTTTGATGTGGAAGTACTCATGAACGAGGGAGCTTATCCCACCATAGCTACAGCGGTGTCTACCTGTGCATGGTTAGATAACAGTGATGATTGATTGATTGATTGCTGTGTATAAATTGATTAGTGAATAGATAGACCTGTGTGATGATTGATTGATTGACTGAATTATTGCGTGCTGTGGATATTTTGGTTAGTGAATAGATATGTGTAATGAATGATTGATTGACTGAATTATTGAGTGCTGTGGTTATATTGATTAGTGAATAGATATGTGTGATGATTGATTGATTGACTGACTGATTGAGTGCTGTGGTTATATTGATTAGTGAATAGATAGGTGTGGTGACAGATTGATTTATAAATTAAATTTGACTAGACTATATGATGGATTAATTAATTGATGATTAACTGACTGAATTAAATCAATAAATTTATTGATAATTGATTGATAATTGATTGATGAATTGATTGATGATTGATTGATTTATTGATTGATTGATTGTAGGTACTCTTGGTGTAGTCCTTGGATGTTCAAGGAGGGAAAGGGGAGGATATTTGAGGGTGTAGGGGGGCGTGGACCCCACATCAGCCCCTCAGATCTCATACCCCTGGAGCCTGACTCTGCTGAGCAGGGCAGGGGCAGCAGGGCAGGGCTTGTGATTGGGCATAATGTGGGCTTTGATAGAACGTTTATAAGAGAGCAGTACGACATCAAGGTGTGGTGATTGTTTATTTGATAATTATATATATATAATCATATTGGCTGGAGCCAGTGGCGAAGTTGGTAAGATACTCGACCGCAGATCTGATGGTGCGGGTTCAAATCCTGGGCTCACCCGTCACTGACATCGCTTTTGAGTGAGGAAACTGACGTTAACCTTAGCTTTACCAGCTTTACCATCCCGACCCTGGTTAAACTGGGATTTAAGGGAAGATGATGATGATGATGATGATCTATATAATCATTGTTTATAAGTGTTGTTTTTGGACGTTGATTGGACCGTACTTAAATCCTCTGAGGTCTAGCATTAGACTTATGTCTGGTTTCATGAAGCAATGTTATCCGCTTAATCAGCAATTAACTATTTGATTATTTCACTGCACGATCGGAAAAATGTGCGTTTCAGAAAGACTTAAAATTGCATAGATTTACAAGCATTTAGCGGCCAGTTGGTAATAAAACCAAACCAACTTTATCACCCAAAATTGGTAATAAAAAACTGTGATTGGAGGATTTGAAGCAGAAGTTGTTAAATAAGGATCTTATAAAACTGTAGTCACTACAATGAACATTGCAGTGTTCATGACTCGTGTTGCATTGTAGTGTATTATACAGTACTTTATCGTATTGTATTGTACTGTATTGTATTATATTTCACTGTGTTCATGACTATTGTGTTGTATTGTGTTGTATTTCACTGTGTTCTTGACTATTGTGTTGTATTGTGTTGTACTGCATCACTGTTGTATTGTATTGTATTGTATTATATTTCACTGTGTTCGTGACTATTGTATTGTATCACTGATGTATTATGTTGTATCACTGTTGTATTGTGTTGTATCACTGTTGTATTGTGTTGTATCAGTGTTGTATTGTATTGTATCACTGTTGTATTGTATTGTATCACTGTTGTATTGTATTGTATCACTGTTGTATTGTATTGTATCACTGTTGTATTGTATTGTATCACTGTTGTATTGTATTGTATTACTGTTGTATTGTATTGTATCACTGTTGTATTGTATTGTATCACTGTTGTATTGTATTGTATCACTGTTGTATTGTATTGTATCACTGTTGTATTGTATTGTATCACTGTTGTATTGTATTGTATCAGTGTTGTATTGTGTTGTATCACTGTTGTATTGTGTTATATCACTGTTGTATTGTATTGTATCACTGTTGTATTGTGTTGTATCACTATTGTATTGTAATGTATCACTGTTGTATTGTACTGTATCACTGTTGTATTGTATTGTATCACTGTTGTATTGTGTTGTATCACTATTGTGTTGTATTGCATGTATTGCTCAGTGTTCTAGACTGAGGTTCCTTGACACCATGTCGCTGCACATAGCTGTCGCAGGACTCACCAGTCTACAGCGAATGCTCTACGTCGCTAGGAAGGCGGGCAGTCGCAGGAAGGAGGTGCTCGAGCACGAGGAGGAGAGCTTGAGGAGGGGACTCTTTCCGGTCTGTCTGCTGCTCCATACGTGACATACGCACGTGTTTACATAGATACACTGTGCTGATTTGTTGATCATATGCAGTGTTGTATGTCTTTCCGCCATAGGTCTAAATTTTGACCCACTTGCCTTAGATCTTGGACTTGCACTGTTTTGATCTCGTTTTCTGTTGTGGTCTCTGTGTACTCAGTCGTCATCGTGTGGTGCTCTGTCGCCTGTTTGTGTAGAGTCTGCAAGAGATGTCCCTGACATTGTCTTATGGCGAGGAACCGGACGTTAAATTCTTATTGATTGATTGATTGATTATGCACGCAGACGTTTGAGTGGACTAAGGAAACGTCCCTCAATAACCTCAACGACGTGTATCAGCTCTACTGCAAGGGTGCCCCTTCTCTAGAAAAACACCTGCGGGAGGTTTTTATCAGCGGTAGCATGCAAGATGTTCATGATAACTTTCAGGTGATTTTCTGATAATTATAATTCCTATATCTCATATTTGTATTTTTATTCTTTTAGTAGTAATTTTTTGCTCCTTATTGGCAGGTCCATGGCATAAAACTCCTCCTCATACTTCTATCCTCTGCTTTCTATCCTTCGTTTTTCTGAGATAGGCAGATGGTAGAATGACTTTCATATAGGATTAATTATCTGATTAATTGATTGACAACAGGACCTGATGACGTACTGTGCTGATGATGTGAGAGCGACTCACGTCGTGTTTCAGAAGATTTGGCCGGAATTTCTACAGAGGTAACGTATAGCAGTTGTAGTAGCGACATCTGTTAAACTGATTTACTTGTGAAAACAATGTAGTAACAGCTGTTCATCTAAAATGTAGTAATCGTTCTTGTGTAAGGTATGGATGAAGCATAGACTTTGTGAAGGGATTAACTTGTTGATCTAAGGAGTGCTCATATGGAGCGAGAAAACAGACTTGAGTATGAATATGTACCTTGAACCTGCCACTTAGCAGTGCATTGAAGAGAGAGTTCTTGTGATAACCTTAGATCTCACCCTGTCTCATTATGTTCAGAATCTGTTGAGAGTATGTGTTAACATGTAGCTGCAGCTATTTACACATCTATAGAACATGCACAGTACACATAAAAATATATATACATTATACTGATTGATTCATTGTTTGATTGATTGATTGATAGATGGATTTACTAGTTAGGTTTCCACACCCAGTCATTCTGGACGATAAGCTAGAGATCGTCACAGCATATTTATAATTGACTGATTGATTGATTGATAAGGTTTCCGCACCCAGTGACGTTGGCAGGAATGCTGGAGATGGGCACAGCCTATCTACCGGTGAATGGTAACTGGTACAGGTATATAGAGAGAGCTCAGGGGAGGTACGAGGAGCTACAGGGGGAGATGAGTCGTTTGCTCTGTGGCCTGGCTGATCAAGCTCTGAGGGGCCTGGGCGAGCAAGAAAAGTATCTGCCATCTCTCTCTCTCTCTCTTAGTGCACTGCTTACTGGCAGGTCCATGGTATATAACGCCTACACTCTTCTCTGCTTCCGCTTTCCTCTTTATTTCCACAAATGAGTGGGTCTTGAAATCAGCTAGCATACCTAATCTTGGCCTGCCATCAGTATAAATGTCGCTAATCTACTAACATTTCATCAGTAATTGTTCATAAGTAAAAATTTATTAAATAAGAATTAAGTTAGTTGATACGTGATGAAATCAGTTAATTCTACAGTTAATCTGTCTGATATTATCAATCAATCAATAATCAGTACTTAAGAATTTAACGTCCGGTTCCTCGCCATAAGTCAATGTCGGGGCATCTCAAGCAGACTCTACACAAACAGGCACCAAAGCACCACACGATGACGACCAAGTACACAGAGACCACAAGAGAAAGCGAGATAAAAATATTGTCTAAATATTACCTGTATACTCACTACACAGAGTTCTGTCAGATGACTGGTCTAAGACGAACTTTCCAGAGAGAAGCCGTTTATTCAAATTTTACAATTTGGACACTGAAGACTCCTCTGAGATTGGCTATGTTTAGAGGCTGTGGAACGCTCTGATTGGCTAGACTATAGGTCACTGGTGGGAGCTCCTCTGAGATTGGCTGTGTTTAGAGGCTGTGGAACGCTCTGATTGGCTACTTGTGTGTGTAGATTCAAACAGGATGTTTGGATGTGGGATCTTGATTGGTCAGATAAACGTGTGGCCGTCAAACAGCTAGCCAATCAGAAGGTCTCTTTCTCTGCTCTCTGATATTCAGATTTTATTTTATACAGTTTAGTTGGTCAAATTATTCAATACAATCATTGTCTATTCTTTATCTGTATTCAATGCAACTATTAAATACAATTACAGTCAGTTGTCTTCAGTGCCACTATAATAATATAGAGGTTTAACGTCCATTTCGTCATCCAGGGATGATGTCAGGGGACATCATAATGAGTATTATCATATTAATTTCTCTGCCTCTGTGTTAACCTGTTCTAATATGACTTGAACATGTGAAAGAGTCAATTGCTATATGCCTTGGACCTGCCATTAGGCCGTACTCTGAGAGAGTATGCATATAGCATCGATTGAATGAATTTAATGGGCTCAATGGAGAGATCTGATATTGTTTATGGTGGCTGTTCATAAAGGTGTCTGAGAGGACAGAGAGTCGACCTACCGGGGCAGAGGTTGTGGTTCAAAGTTCTAGTTCAAACAGTCGCAGTGCAGAGTCAGTGGAAACCAGCAGCCAATCAGAGGTGAGAAGTGCAGAGCCAGTGGAAACCAGCAGCCAATCAGAGCAGAGAAGTGCAGAGTCAGTGGAAACCAGCAGCCAATCAGAGAAGAGAAGTGCAGAGTCAGTGGAAGCCAGCAGCCAATCAGAGAAGAGAACAAGAGCAAGGAAGAGTAAAGCTAAGACAGAGAGTAAAGTGCTGAGATCTAAATATCTCATATACCCCAGGTAAGTCGCCTGACTCCTGGATGAGTGAATTACTGTAACTAATACTAGATAACTGTTTCTTACAAAAACTGTCCTGTCAGAGACCTTACGGAAAAAATTGAGAAACCCTTGATCTCTGGCTTATCAGACCCTTGACCTCATCTTTGACTTCTCAAATCCTTGACCTCTGGCTTAATTGACCTTTGACTTCTTGCTTATCAGGATATTGACCTCTGACGTCTCCGACTCTAGACTGGTTTATCAAACAAAACGTCTGATATTAACTGATCAGATGTTTTGTTTACTGATGGATTGAACTTTCTGTTGAATTTATTGATATATTGATTTACAGGACTGATTCATTTGTCTATATGCCGGTTGATTGATTGATTTCTTTACAAGCCTTTTGTTTGATAGACTTGGTACCTTACATGTAGATTGATTGATTGATTGATTTGTTAACGTAGCTTTAGATTGATTTATTCATTTTAGATTGATTGATTTATTCATTGGTTAACTCGAGTGTAGATAGATTTAATATACTTATGTTATTTGACTGTGTGAAACCATTACCTTTCCGCAGATGGTATGCTGAACTTTGCCCTAGAGACCCAGTTATTGACCCGGTGACGTTAGCAGCTGTACTACGGCCCAGCAAGCTGTCGATGCAGAGGCGGGTTAGCTGCAAGCTGCTGCGGCTGACGTGGCACGGGTTTCCCCTGCACTATGACTCATCGCTGGGCTGGGGCTATCTAGTGCCCTGCCTGAACCTGAGCGAGGAGGAGAGAGAGCTAGCTAGACAAGAGAGAGAGAGCAACAGCAACATGAAGTCTGCTGAGAGTGGTAACACTGTGTCAGAATTTCCTTTACAGTTAGTTATGTATTATCTATTTGAGGAATGATTGGCGGTATATATAAGTCAAGATATAGGTTTATTTTACACTGTTATGAATGATAGACCTATACTATAGAATATTATTTTATTTTTATTATGTTGTCTCTTGACTTGATTGACTTTTGTAGTTCTATTTGAAATAGTTAGTTGTATATAGGTGAATGGGTCACTAATAGACACATATAGGATATTACGAAAGATATGCGAAATATATGCAAAAAACTACAAAATACTGCTTTACTGTAGTTTGATATCGATTTATAGATTGATTGATTGGTTGGTTGATTAATGAATTCATGGTTTGATTGACAAATCGACAAGATACTCGAACGCAGATCAGTTTGTGCGGGCTTCAAATCCTGGGCTCGCCCGTCACTGACATCGCTTTTGAGTGAGGAAATTGACGTTGACATTAGCTTTAGCTTTTTTTTACAAATATTTTAGCCTGACTAAGCACATTACTATATTTTCTTCCAAGGTCGTTGATAGAGATCTGCCGTGAGACTCGACCTGATTGGCTGAAGCAGTCACGTGATGACAATCTGCTGACCAATGAGAGAGCAATAGAGGAGCTGCTGGAGAGAATACAGAACACGACGGGTGAGGAAGGGCGTGGTCAAGTGTCTAAGTTGTGGGAGGAGCTTGATGAAATAAATGACAACGTTAGGGTCTGTGTTTAATCCAATACCTTTGTTACAATTTAGCTGATTGGTTGACTCTTAGATGTTTATTCCGATGACTTTGCTGCAACTCAGCTGGTTGGTTGACTTTTAGAGGTTTAGTCAAATGCCTTTTGCTACAATTCAGCTGATTGGTTGACTTCTGTATTTCTCTACACTATTTTTTAGCATCGTGTAGCACTTTGTCGTGTAAAAAGGTTGAGTTTGTTTTGTGATGATTATAATTATTGCTGATGAAAAACTGTGATAATTATTCACATTCACTTGACAGGTTCCTGACCCTGCTGCTAATTTTTGTATCTGTAGAAAGAGAAGAAACAGAAGAAGAAGACGACAGTTGAGGGTGGTGGTGACAGGGGTGGGATGATGCTGGAGGGGGGTTTAGAGGAGGAAGGGGAGCCCCACTATGACGTCATTCCTGGGTGTGTGTTCTACAGGCTGCCTCATAAAGATGGTGCAGAAAAGAAGGTTGGAAATCCCCTGGCCAAGGATTTTAGATCTAGGATAGAGCAAGGTGTGCTCAGATCGTATAGAGGGTCCGAGGCTGAGAAGATCTTAAAGTACGGAGTCATGTGCTCCTACTGGAAAAACAATCTGGAGAGGATTGGGTGAGTAGTTGACTGTTGTTAAGATATTACTGAGACTTCTGATATTTGTGTGAGTATAGAAGGGCTGAACCTTTGTGCTTGAGACAGCATTGTTTAGATGCTATCTGTGTGAATTGACACCGTAATTCAAATGATATTATAGGTATTGGTAAACTGTTTTAATTGTTGATCTCTATTTCATAAGACCCGCCTGGTCGACCCCATAAAGTGACACGTTACGGTCGTTAAAAGAAAGTGTTGCTTCTCTATCTCAGTAGAAATAAGGTATGATTATTTGCACTGTAAGTAAATAGAATAGTGAGGTATACGATGTTAATCATGTGATGTAATGTTAATTATATCAAGTAGTTTTCTATATTCTAAACTGTTGACTGTCATATCGTAGAACAAGGGTCATTTAATAGCTGCCCGAGTGAGAGCTTTCTGTTGTTGCTGTTATGCCATTCTAGCTCTCAGATAACATTCTGTTGTTGTTGTTGTGCTTTTCTAGCTCTCAGATAGCAATCTGTTGTTGTTGTTGTGCTTATCTAGATCTCAGATGGTGGTTGATTTATCATGTGAATCATCTAGGAGTTGTCATGGTGATGGCTTAGATATGAGTTTCCAGGGTGCTATACTGCCCAGAGTTGTTACCGCGGGAACAGTTACCAGGCGAGCAGTGGAGGCAACATGGCTAACAGCCAGTAATGCTTATGTAAGACTTATCAATCATCAATAGACATCATTGACATCATCAATCATGTCGAGTTTCAAATTTTGACAACATACATGAAGTCTAAAATTATCATAATTTCTATTGTTTTCTAACTTGTTAGGATATTTTTAAATGTGTGGTATCAAGCATTCTCAGTGGACGTTAAGTAACGTAATTGTAAATCTAGCTAATATTTAAACTGAAGCAGACTCCATTTGTTGCTACTTGTGTGTTTTACCTGCTTGTATATTTATAAATTTGTTGTCTTATCTATTTCCAACTGATATTTATTAATATTGTCGAAAGGCATATCTAGTAATTTAAATTTGTCTAGGCTCGATGCTGTCCTGGTCGACTGTAGAACTGTAGATATTGTAACGTGTCAAGTGTCTGACAACTGTTAGTAGATGTGTATTGAGCATTCTGTCACATCTTATGTGGTTGATAATTGTTAGTAGATGTGTATTGAGCATTCTGTCATATCTCATGTGTCTGATAACTGTTAGTAGATGTGTATTGAGCATTCTATCACATCTCTTCTGGGTGATAATTGTTACTAGATGTATATTGAGCATTCTGTCACATCTCATGTGGGTGATAACTGTTAGTAGATGTATATTGAGCATTCTGTCACATCTCATGTGGGTGATAATTGTTAGTATATGTATATTGAGCATTCTGTGACGTTTCCTATTAGTGAAGAATTTATAGCCTGTAAAAAGATGTGAAGTTGATATCAATGTCAGTTTCATCTCTTGATTGCGATATCAGGGATGGGCGAGCCTAGGATTTGAACCCTGCACATACTTATCCATGGTCGGATATCTTACCGAAATGAAATAGCCACTGAATCCAGCTGTTGGAGATGTCGGAAAGATATTGTCCATGGGTGATTTATTGATTTATTTTGCTATAGGAAGATCATGAAGTCGTCTGTGTGTATTTACATGTAATTGTGCATGTATTTAGATATGTATGCTTATTTATGTGTGTATGTCTGTATGTGTGGGTGTACATGTAAGTGGTTGTATGTGGATGTTTAGGAAGATCGTATAGGAAGTGAGCTGAAGTCGATGATACAGACTCCTCGTGGGTACCACTTTGTAGGAGCTGACGTCGACTCACAGGAGCTCTGGATAGCCGCTCTACTGGGAGACGCTCACTTTGCTGGAGAGCACGGTAGATACATCCTCGTCATCTACTCACTCGTACTACATCATCAGGATTCGATTGTAATGTAGTGCATGATAATATGTAAGATCTACCGAGCACTGTTATGGCTACTCAATGTACTGTTCTTTATACTAGATATACCGGTCCATCATATAAAAGTTGTAGTAAATTATGTCAGAGTTGAGCTTGTAGTTCTCAACTGTGGATTAAAACCAGCGTCTTTTATGCAAAAGTCTGAAGGCACTTTTATAAATGTGTCGTTATGTACTAATCATGTTTACGTAACATATATGACGCTGGACTTGTTTTTTATTTTGGAATACTGAATCATTAGTGTTGGTAGTGTATCAGTTGTTCTGTTGACTATCAGTAAGTGCATGTTTTAGCTTCACTTCTATACCCGCCACTGATATCACTTATCAATACAGGAAACTGACGTTAAAATTGGTTGTATCTATTTAGCATTAGCCCAACACGATGCATGTGTGCTTGCTGCAAGCTTGTGGCCATGTGTTTTAAGCATTAATGTGTACTTGTATGTGTATGTGTAAAAGTGTTTGTGTATGATTGTGATCAATGTTGTCATGGTCTGCAATTGCACTCTAATTATTGTTGTGTTGGTGTGTATGTATGTGTGCTAGGCTGTACGGCGTTTGGCTGGATGACTCTGCAGGGGAACAAACAGGATGGGACAGATCTACACAGCAAGACTGCGCACATAGTGGGCATCAACAGAGAGCAGGCTAAGGTAACTTCTGCCTTCATTGCTTTGCAGTAGTTAACAGGCTAAAGAAATATGTCATGAATATTAATGTGTTTTTATGTATAGGTGTTTAACTATGGACTTATCTATGTGTATTTGTATGTGTACTTGTATGTGTGTATGTATGTGTAGGTATTTAACTATGGACGTATCTATGGAGCCGGACAGAAGTTTGCCGAGCAAATGCTTCACAAGTTTAACCACAGACTTACGAGAGCAGAGGTAAAACAACGAGCTAGCGCCATGTTCAGAGCTACCAAGGGTCGTAGAGTTAGGTGAGTAGTCGTCCATGATGATATCTAGCAGAAGTTAAACAACAACAACATATTCAGAGCTACCAAGGGTCGTAGAGTTAGGTGAGTAGTCGTTCATGACGATATCTAGCAGAAGTTAAACAACAACAACATGTTCAGAGCTACCAAGGGTCGTAGAGCTAGGTGATTAGTCGTTCATGATGATATCTAGTACAACCTGTGCTGGGTGCTTATACATTATGATATCAAGTACTGTTCTGGGTGTTTTCTGATGTTGTTATAAAATTTTGCCATTGTTACTGGATTTGTACAGTTGTTTATCTTCCCACTATTGCCTAATATTAATTTATTAATCTATGCTATGTTGTATATTCGGATGCATATTCCGATTGTGTTTAACAGTAATTAGTCATATTGAACTCAAGACGTCACTGACCTCTGCGTCAGCTGATGAAATGAACCTTAAATCACAAGATAAAGTTGTTCCTGTGTTGTTTCTATGTTCTAGGATAAAACATTCTGCTGAGGAGCTAAAGAACAAGGAAGAAGATTCTTGGAGTGACCTGCAAACAACGAGATGGGAGGGTGGTAGGTTAGCTTTCCTCTGTTTTCTGATTGTATTCTAATATATCTGAATCATTGTGAGGTGGTAGGTTAGCTTTCCTCTGTTTTCTGAATCTATTCTTATCTATTTATAGCATCAAATTGTAAATTTGTTCTGCTTTCTCTATCGATATAGAAAATAGTGTTTATTATGTGTTTTGCTAATGTCTACATTATGTGTAAATGTTGAGATTGTTTGAAGCTTGTTGATGTGTGTGTTTTTGTGTGAAATTATGTGTCTATGCTTCGTACACACACTATTATGTGTCTTTGCTGCACGCACTAGTATGTGTTTTGCAGTGAGTCACACATGTTCAACAAGTTAGAGGCTATAGCGCGTTTACCTGAGCCTCGCACTCCTGTGCTGGGAGCCTGTATCAGCAAGGCTCTGGAACCCAGGAATGTGAGCAATGAGGTTAGACAGGCTTTGTTTAATAAACTTAGTTAAATGGATTTTATCTATAAGATTAAATCTATCTTACTAAAGTATATCTATCTAACTACTCTCTTTATAGGGATACACAGTATAGTTGACTGCTATACATGAGTTTGGTGTCTGGTATGCAGCGTGTCGTTAACTCTTATATCTTGTACAACTCTTGAGAGGATGACCTCTCTAATAGCCCAGTGAGAACTCGTTGACTGCCTAGTCTTGCCTGATTTAATTGCCTCATTCAGACTGTGCTAGAGGTGTTACTGGTGGTAGAGGTGGTAGTGGTGGTATGGTGGTAGTGGAGGCTTCATCTACCTCTCTCTCTCTCTCTCTCTCTCTCTCTTAGTGCACTGCCTACTGGCAAGTCCATGGTATATAACGCCTCCACGCTTTTCTGTTGTCCGCTTTCCTCTCTATAGGATCTCTTTAATAGGACTCTTTAAACTAGTCGTCGTTAATAATTGATTGATTGATTGACTCATGATTGATTGAATGGTTGATTCATTTATTTATTGTTTGATTGAATGATTTATGGATTGATTGATTGATTGATACAGTTTATGACGAGCAGAGTTAACTGGGTGGTGCAGAGCTCAGCTGTGGACTATCTGCACTTAATGCTGGTCAGCATGCGCTCACTGATTGAAGAGCATGACCTAGACTGCAGGTTCTGCATATCCATCCATGATGAAGTCCGGTACCTCGTGAGATCAGAGGACCGGTATAGGGCAGCCCTGGCCCTACAGATCACTAATCTACTCACCAGGGCCATGTTCTCTTACAAGATGGGCATGAATGACCTGCCACTGGTGAGTCCTTTCTTATCTCATCTCTCAACCTGTGTTTAAAATAGCCTTGATTCACTAGATGTCGACATGTGTGATGTTGTTGTTGTTGTTGTTGTTGTTGTTACACAGTCGATAGCTGTCTTCAGTACTTGACGACACGTGACTGATGTTGTTGTTGTTGTTGCCCTGTCGATAGCTTTCTTCAGTTCATTAGATGTCGACACTTGTCTGATGTTGTTGTTGTTGCTGTACAGTCGATAGCTTTCTTCAGTTCAGTAGATGTCGACACTTGTCTGCTGTTGTTGTTGTTGTTGTTGTACAGTCGATTGCTTTCTTCAGTTCAGTAGATGTCGACACTTGTCTGATGTTGTTGTTGTTGTTGTACAGTCGATAGCTTTCTTCAGTTCAGTAGATGTCGACACTTGTCTGAGGAAGGAAGTGACAATGGACTGTGTTACTCCGTCTAACCCTGATGGGCTGCTCAAAGGATACGCAATACAACCTGGTAAGTTCTGCCGTATAGCAGTGCATGATTGTAGCAACTCATTTGTGTCATTGATTGATTGATTGACTTACTGATAGAGCGATTAAGTGATTGACTGACTGATAAAGGGATTAATTGATTGATTCACTGATAGAGCGATTAATTGATTGACTCACTGATGGAGAGATTAATTGATTGATTCACTGATAGAGCGATTAATTGATTGACTCACTGATGGAGAGATTAATTGATTGATTCACTGATAGAGCGATTAATTGATTGACTCACTGATGGAGAGATTAATTGATTGATTCACTGATAGAGTGATTAATTGATTGACTCACTGATGGAGGGATTAATTGATTTATTGTCTCTCCTAGTTTACTAATCCCCCCCCCTCTATCAGTGAGTCCATACTTTCGATGATTAGATGATTTTAAAAGAAATCCTTGTTGTAGATTTATAAATTGATTCGAGCTAGACTGACATTGTAATTGAATCAGCGAGAATTTAACGTCTCTGTCGTGTGGTAGATGTGATGCTGGTGTTTAATAGAATCCACGAGAATTTAACGTCTGTTTCTATGTCGTGGTAGATGTGATGCTGGTGTTTAATAGAATCCACGAGAATTTAACGTCTGTTTCTATGTCGTGGTAGATGTGATGCTGGTGTTTAATAGAATCAACGAGCGTTTAACGTCTGTTTCTATGTCGTGGTAGTTGTGGCGCTGGTGTGTAATAGAATCAACGAGAATTTAACGTCTGTTTCTATGTCGTGGTGGATGTGGTGTTTGTTGCAGGAGAGTCTCTGGACATTCATGCTGTTAAGCAGAGGACGGGTGGAAGTCTGGAAAAATCTTCTCCATCTCATTCCAGTCATTCTACCACTGTGGTCAATGAGAAGAACAGGACTGCTAATTAATTAATCTTCTTCCCTTTATCCCAGTTCAATCAAGGTCGGGATACGAATGTACCTTCTCCGTTCCTCTTTGTCCCATACCATATCAAAATCTGTAATTCTTTTTAGAAAATTTTGATCTTCCATTCGTTTTAGAAAATTTTTAAGCAATTTCTGGCGCCTAGGCGCTAATCAACCGAATGCCCTTTCTGACTAAATAATTAAATAATTAATTTATGCAAAGCTTTCAGAAATATCAAATAAAAATTATATAGCTTATTGTGTTGTATTCTTACTACACTGTAATGATGTAATTTCACCGGCTTGTTGAATTGTGTTAAAACAAATAAATCGTAATCCCTTTTTCAGTTTCAAGAATTTTGTTTTAAGTTGTTGGACGATTTTTGACTGTCGTTGTTTTAGTCGAGTATTGTTATTGAATTTATTTGTAAATGTATTTGTTAGAGAAGATTTAATCATGGTAAAGCTTACCTGTACGGGTGGAACTGACTGATGTACGCCAGTTGGCCCTATCTCTGTGTCTCTCGTCTAATCTTCACAGCATTGCAACTCTGCATTTAGTTTCTCATTCGAGTGTTCAAGTTATATATTCTGGTCTGATAGAACTTGCATTATCGTTCAGTTAGCTGTGATAGATTGCTAAGATACTTGTGTTGATATGATGTAAATGGTTTGTTGTCCTACTGAAGTTAAAAGGAGTTAATTTGTCAACGTTTGTCTGGTTTTAACATCAGTTTTTGTGATTTGTGAAGTTGTGTTAAGCTTGTGGAACTTTGGTGTAATCTGTTTGTACCCTTTGTTAATCCAGGTCAGGCTACACGCAGCTCAGTCTTGTATAAAGTTCTGTGTAATTCTTTATTACTTGCTTTCTAACATGAGTCATACCTAACATGATGGTCTTTTGTCATATTTGAATTTTTTGCTCTGGATGCTTTCACCTATAGAGAATGCTAATTGGTTACTTTATATATAAAGGGCATGCTGATTGGTTACTGATATTTTCATGTAAAGACGAAGTTGATTGGTTAATTTTGTATACGAAGAGCACTTTGATTGGTAGAAGTAACAGGTTATGTTTGTTGATTCCAGTTTATTAGAGATTCTGTGATTCGTTTCTTTTGTTGCTGATGTATTGTTTTTCATATCTAGAATCAGTGTATCATTTGTAGGAATAACTTGCCACGTCACAATGCTTTAGCTTTTTGTTATGTAACCAGTTCTAGGTAAACTGGTGAAATATAGTAGTATTAAAATCGTCTATAAGAGGCGTTTCTATATTTGTCGGTAAGATATTCGACCGCGGATCAGTAGGTGCGGGTTCAAATCCTGGGCTCGCCCGTCACTGACATCGCTTTCGAGTGAGGAAACTGACGTTAACATTATCTTTACCAGCTTTTTTCTATGTTATAACGAACAGTTTTTTTCATGCCTCATCCAGTGTATATAACCTTCAGATATTTTACCCTCGGAAATAACTGCTCGAGATATAATTGCGGTTGTTTCATAGAGAGCAGAAATCCTACAAGGTCGTAAAACAAGTCCCCACATTTCCCTATGTCTCATCTACCGTCCAGTCACTCGTGCTGGGCGAGATGACGATGTTAAACATGCGTGTGGTTAAATGTACAGCCATTACTAGTAACAATTACATCTGTATGCCCTGTCGAAGAACTAAAATTAGCTCTTTCACTGGCTGCAGCCAGTGGCGATGTCGGTAAGATATTCGACCGCGGATCAGTTTGTGCGGTGTTCAGATCCTGGGCTCGTTCGTCACTGACATCGCTTTTGAGTGAGGAAACTGACGTTAACCTTAGCTTTCCGCTATTTTTATGGTTATGCATTGTTATAATCATTGTATAAAAAGATCTCCAATGAATCTCGGTAAGATTTCTATAGGTGAGTGTTGAACGCTGCTTCAAAATAGTGAAACAATGAATAGTGATCAAAACGTTGCGATGTCTGAGAGACATGCTACATTAGCAAGAACAACAACCACAAGAGCTTGTATGTTGTATAGAGCTGTGTTACTTGCTGGAGTCAGTGGCGAAGTCGGTAAGATATTCAACGCGGATCAGTATGTGCGGGGTTCAAATCCTGGGCTCGCCCGTTACTGACATCACTTTCGAGTGAGGAAACTGACGTTAAACTTAGCTTTACCAGCTTTACTCTGTTCATATCCTCTCCACTGCCTGACAACGATTAGTTGTAGAGCGATAGAAGATTAATCGTCTCTCTCCTGGGTAGAGATGTGGTGAGTGTGCTGCCATTGATGGCTACTGTGGTAGAGATATCGCTATCTGAGATAAGAAGCTGTATAGAGAGTTGTAAGGTGAACCTGTGTCTGATGAGCAGATGTGATCGTTAATTAACTGCCGGCAGGTTTAATTAATTCAATTAATCAGTCATTAATTAGCAGAGCTGCTCTTGTTTGTATTGGGCTCTTATCTAACGCGCTTAGTCATCAAACTGAAAATGTAATTCACGAATGAAACTGTGGCGCTCATTAGAATGAGGACCTGCTTGACGTAGCTCTCGCTGTACCCTCGTTATCTGCTAAGTTCTGATAGTGTGTATGTGCTAGTGTGTGTGTATGTGCTAGTATGTGTGTGTGTGTGATCCTATTGTTTACTTGTTCTCAAGTGTTACTGACGCTAAGCGTATTGACTGATCTCTTTCCCTCTCTCTCCCTCTCTCTCTCCCTCTCTCCCTCTCTCTCTCTCTCTCTCTATTTTGTATATTGCACAAAATTTTATATCAAGATTTTCATTACGTGTGTTATTTCTAAGCGTCAGCCGAATTTAACGTCTGAATCGCTGCCTGAAGGTGATGTTAGCGACGAGCCCAACCGGAACTTTGAACTGAAGACACTTGGATATCGGTGTAACGTTTAACCAATGCGCCACATCCTCAACGTTTATTAACAACAGAAACTGTTCAAAACTCCTTAAGTAGTGTGCTATCACCAATCAATCAATTGATAGAGAGGTGGGACTCCCCGAGTCCATTGGACTCATAAACAAAAGTCCAGAGTGAGTCGGGAGCTGCGGAAGTAGAGGGGAAGTAATAAATGATTAGGGACTGCGCCTAACTAAACAACCTAATTACTCTATACACAACTTCTAATTCACTGTTCATTTATCACCAAGCTTTTATTTCTGTTCTTAACCGATGAGCAAAATGACAAAATCTCTGTCATGCTAGAAATGGCTTGTCATTCATAGTAAAACTGTCTCTTAATAGTAAAAATGTCATTAATAGTAAAATTGTCATGCTAGAAACTTCATTAACTGTAAAACTGTCTCTGTCATGCTAGAAATGTCATTAATAGTAAAACTGTCTCTGTCATGCTAGAAATGTCTTGTCATTAATACTCTGGCCATTAATTGTCTTGTTATTAACTACTTATTATTTCTTGATCTTAATCTAATTTTTTTGTTTCTGACATGGCTTTCGAGTGAGAAAACTGACGGTAACATTAGCTTTAGCTTTTTAAAATAATAAAACTGTCTCTGCCAAGCTGTAATATAGTACTAGCTGGATGACTGAATTGATAGCACATTTGCCTGAGAAGCTCTAGACCGTTGGTGTTAATCTCATCAGATTTGTCTCTGACCGACCCCCTGTAGCACTGAATCGGACGTTAAACTTGACCGAACAGTGTGTTTATAAGAGCGACGAGCTATACAGCGACTAGCTGTGTCGAAGCTTGAACCTCTGTAGGTATCAGAACATTAAACCTCGGTTCGGTTTAATGTTCTGAATTTCATCAGGTTCGTATCTGACCGACCCCCTATAGCACTGAATCGGACGTTAAATTTACTGACCAGCCCGTGTATCAGAGCTGCTGCTCGCTGTACTGAAGCACTGACTGATCGCTGTAGATCTCAGAACACTAAACCTCGACCTGGTGACTGCTTTCACTTGGATACCAACGAAATTGTGTCTGATATTTATAGCCAAGTGAACTTCGTATCAGATTCTGTTTTAGGCTTACTGATAGAGCGCATCGAAACTTTATCAAAGCACTGGCTGACTTGATTAAATACGAGTAATTAGCTTTCAAATAATTTATTAATATCAATTTTAGACTAGCTTTTCTGCCTCAAGGAAATCATTAAAAAATGAAGCGACGTTCATCGTTTATTTAGATTTCTCAGAGACGATCGATTGTGTTCGAAATCTGCTCTTGAGTTTATTACGAAATTTAGCAATCAACCAGGCTATCCTACGCGTTATCTACTCAATAGGGCTAAATTATGTTATTAATTATAATATACTATTATTTCTAAAAGGATATTTTAAAAATTTAATATTTTAACAGCAATATGACATTATTCCTATAGCCCCTACAAAATATTTCGGCTAAAGTATGGCCTAATATATTGATGAATACAAATAGATACAATGTAGATCATTAATATCTGAATATATATAATAAATATATATTTACGTATTAATACAACATTATGATACATGAAATGGACGCTTTATATGTATTTAATTTATTGTTTAAATGTTAAACATTTTTATTAACTACACGAAAATTATAATTAAAAAGGAAAGCTAATAGAGATTATTTAATTATAAATCGCTTCGATTTAACGCGTGTACAATAGTAACCTATAACGGTTTATCAATCGGCGACCAGCTTTGAAGTTCTCTTTGTAATATGGAATTGCATGTAAAACATTCGATGAATTCACTTACTAATCAACTAGGACGACATAGAGCTATTAATTTATATATGTAAATGATGTTTAAGTCCAAGAACTAAATCATCACATTTCTTTAGCTTAGCGTTCTCTTACTATGCGGAAGATTTATCAATAGACTATATATAGCTACCAGTAAATGATAGCAATGCTTCAACGACAACTACCACTCATGCTGCTACTCCTCATTATACTGAGCGAGGCTATTGCAGTAGTCGAGTTTGACAAGGACCTAGAGCATTGTTGTGGCAGAACCTCTCCGAGCGGTTCAAATACTAAACGACTTGTTGACGGCATACAGAGGCAGGGTGTACGAGATTTTGAAGATAGGAGAGGAACAAATGCAGAGGAAGAGCTTGCGTTTAAAGACGACGATGATGATACTAAACTGCATGAATATTCTGAGCTTGACGTTACGCCTAAAGATTCTGGAGCCACAAGCCTCGGAGTCAACTCTGAAACTAATGCGGACAATGAAAACAACTCAGTCAAAGATTCGCAGAGTTCTGAACGCAAGGATGTGGAAGAAAGTTTTCCAGGTACTGTTACTACATCAGTCTTCAGTAATAAAGATCTCTCTGCCAACCATGTTGAGCCTGAAGTCATTAGAAAATCAGACTGTGTTCTAGAATCTTACATCACCGTCAGACAAAGAGATTCCTTTGAAGAGTCCAATGATACTGCGCTAGAAGTAAAACCCGGTGATTTATTTATTTCAAATAATTCTACTAACATTCGTGAGCTGGAGAATGAAGGTGAAGGTCAAGGTAGGAAGAAGGTGGTGGTGCGCATTGGGTTCCTGCCAGCACAGAGTGCAAACAAAGGTCAGAGTAAACATTCTCACGGAGCTTTCTTCTACGCTCTCCACACTGTTAACAGCCTATACAGCGACTACCTGTACATTGACTATAGGTTGGATTATGTGTGATCACTCAATCAATCAATCAATCAATCAATCAACCAATCAATCAATCAATCAACCAACCAATCAATCAATCAATCATGTGATTATCTACACATATCTACATACAGGTTGGATTGTGTGTAATCAATCAACCCATCAATCGTGTGATTACCTATACATTGACTACAGGTAGAACTGTGTTTAATAAATCAGTAAATCAGTTATCACTCAATCAATCAGTATTCAATCAATCAGTTATCACTCAATCAATCAGTTATCACTCAATCAATCAGTTATCAATCAATCAGTTATCACTCAATCAATCGGTTTTCACTCAATCAATCAGTTATCACTCAATCAATCAGTTATCAATCAATCAATCAGTTATCACTCAATCAATCAGTTATCAATCAATCAGTTATCACTCAATCAATCGGTTTTCACTCAATCAATCAGTTATCACTCAATCAATCAGTTATCACTCAATCAATCAGTTATCACTCAATCAATCAGTTATCAATCAATCAATCAGTTATCACTCAATCAATCAGTTATCAATCAATCAGTTATCACTCAATCAATCGGTTTTCACTCAATCAATCAGTTATCACTCAATCAATCAGTTATCACTCAATCAGTCAGTTAATGCTACACTGAATGAATTGATTGCAGTATAAACGACAACAAGGCTGACACCACAGAGTCGATACGCTGTATGACCAGACAGAGATTTGATCACGGGGTGCTCGGCTACATCGGCCCTGAGGACACCTGCGCCACTGAGGCACGCGTGGCGGCTGCCTGGAACCTGCCCATGATTGCCTTCGTATGATCAATCAATCAATCAATCAGTCAGTCAGTCAATCAATCAAAAATCAAGCATTCAAAAAATCAAAAAATAAATTAATCAGTCAGTCAATCAATCAGCCAACATATTAATAAATAAATCAGTCAATAAATTAATCAATCAATCAATCAATAAATCAATCAATTAATCAATTAATTAGTCAATCAATCAATCAGTCAGTCAATCAATCAGCCAACAAATCAATAAATAAATCAGTCAATAAATCAAACAATCAATCAGTCAATCAATTAATCAATTAATTAGTCAATCAATCAATCAGTCAGTTAATCAGTCAATCAATCGCAAGAACTAATTTAACAATTAGAGTAATTTGTAAAGTTATGGATTTCCGTGAACACCCCAATTTCTCTAGCGTAAGTCCCATAAATTTGGGCCTACATGTTTTTCACGATGTCAATCGGTAATGTTAACTTGGACATCCCAGAAACCCAGAACCCTACATGTATGGCGATATTCTGCTGTCTGCGATTAGATTAACGGGAAGTTTGTTCAACGTTTAAGCGCAAGTTATGTAATAATTAATTAATTATATTTTCTTATCGTCCGATGTTTTTAGAAATGTCGAGATTCGGTGACGTCAAATAAGGCTCTCTTTCCAACATTTGTCAGAACAATCCCATCAACTTTCAAGGTTTTCCATTCTACTCACTTGTACAAATACAACACATTCTACACTCATTATTACACTTATAATTACACTTATTCACTTATAATTACACTTATTCACTTATAATTACTCCTAAATCGCGTTTCCTCACTCTTACTCGCGTTAGAGTGAGGAAACTAACGTTAACCTTAGCTTTAGGTTTAGCTTTAAATGCTAATATTACAACAGCTTATACATTTATGATTATTTTATGATGTAATTATAATTTCATACATAATTTCTTAAAATTACTAATATAATTACATTTATTAGCACATTTATTATCAATATATCCTATCCCGACTCTACATGTGAAAGCTGATAAAGCTAAGGTTAACGTCAGTTTCCTCACTCGAAAGCGAGCGAGTTTAATCTTTAATCTAGCTAAACAAGGATTGAAAGGAAGATGACGATGATTATTATTACCATTTATACACTTCTGAATGTCTCAATAGCGCAATGGTTAAGGGTGTATATAACGTCATGAAGTTTTAAATGACAGACCCTGAGGTGAATCGAACTCTCGTGAGTTCGAATCCGAGCCGCGCTGATCTGAGAGTAAAATCTCGGACATTCACTGGACTGGTTATACGAAAAATGGAATAAATTGCCTAACGGATATAACATGTGGTATTAAAAGTGATAGATATCAACATAGTTGATTATTCACTATAATGTGTGTTATTGTTATTGTTATCCTGTTCAGTTTGAAGCTAAATCCTCCGGCATTTGCACAATTGATAGAATGATTGAAGGTTGGCTGATTGATTTATTGCCTTACTGCTTACACGTCTTGATAGCTAAGTCAGCGACATTGCAGATTAATGTATTGACTGATCATTGATAAAATAATTAATTGATTGATTAAGCTTATCGGTGTCACAATCTGCGCAATAGCTAATTGCTTGATTGATTGATACATTCTGTTATTGATTGGTTAAATGATTACATGTCTAGGTGGCAAAGTCAGTTATATCGCTAATTTCTTCATTGAATGATAGGGTTTATTAGTGATTGATAAATTAATTACATTTCTAGGTGGCTAAGTCAGTAATATCATTGATTGATTGATTTATTGATAGAGTTTATTAGTGATTGATAAATTAACTATGTTTCTAGGTGGTTAAATCAGTGATATCGCTGATTGATTGATTTATACATTTTGTTATTTATTGATTGATTGGTTACATTTCTAGGTGGCTAAG
The DNA here is from genome assembly GCA_905160935.1 of Enchytraeus crypticus. Taxonomy (NCBI): domain Eukaryota; kingdom Metazoa; phylum Annelida; class Clitellata; order Enchytraeida; family Enchytraeidae; genus Enchytraeus; species Enchytraeus crypticus. The sequence continues at coordinate 42,973 of CAJHZI010000053.1, forward strand.
TCAGTGATATCGCTTATAGATTGATTGCTTCATTGATTGATACGGTTTATTATTAATTGACTACACATCTAGGTGGCTAAGTCAGTGATATCGTTGATGGAGCACTTTGGGTGGAGGAGTTTCGCTGCAGTGGTGGGGGGGAGCAGTAACTGGAGGGAGGCCTACGAGACACTACGGGTACTGGCTGAGCCGCGTGGCATCACAATCAACAGCGTCATGTACTTCAGGGAACCCTACTTTCAGGGCTCTGATGATATGGAGAGAGCCGTGGAGACCACCTACCGCATCACTAGGAGTGAGTCATCGATCAATCAATCAGTCAGTCAATCATTAAGTCGATCAGTCTGTTAATCGATCAACAATAATTTTAAATCACTATCATTCTATCATACCTTCATTCAATTAATCAATCAATACATTTTCAATCAATCAATCAATTCTCGTAAATTTTTCAGCTCCAGTAAAATTTCCCGAACGTAAATTGAGGCTGTTAATATCCAGCTTAGTCTCGCTGTAACGTGCTTTATTTCTTCACTCCCTCTAGGGCTTCCTTCCATCTCGAATCGTTAGGTATGTTGCCATTTCAATATTAACTGTTTTGCTGTTAATTTAATAAACTAATGAGATGGTAGCTCGAGCAGTTACGTATTGCCCTCACTGGCCACTGTTTACTCTTCTCAACGTCTCACATCTGACGTCATGTGAATTCATAATTATTCCATCAATCAATCTTTAGTCTAAACTCCGCGTCCTGTAATAAATATGAGCGATAAGTTTCATGCAAATCCACTGCTTAATGATTTAAGAGCGGTTAAGCGCTGTAGAGTCCGGTGTAACAGGCCCTAGCGTCAGGTTACATAGCACAGGTAGGTCTTCATCGTCAAGTCTATTTGAAGAAGCCGACAAGTGACTGATTGACCGACAGTCTCACTGTTTTCATTATACCAGCGAGTAAGAAATATTAACTCAGTTTAACGTCCGTTCAACTACTAGTGCATGAGCGTTGTCACTGTCGACATGTCAGGCTGGGTTTGGAACACAGTCTTAACAAGTTTAGTTTATGAGTTTAGAATAAGTGGTATCTGTAATACATGTCACAGATACGGTATACCTCTGTTTTTATGAATATAATATATCTCCCTCTCTCTACCTCTCTCTCTCTCTCTCTCTATTTCTCTTTCTTTTCAGTCGGTGATGCTGTCAACTAACATATTCGACTTATGCTATAACTACTGATAAACATTATCAGTCATGACTGATAAACATTATCAGTCATGACTTTTTAAATTCAAATATTTTAATAGGTAAAATATTTTAATAGGTAAAATATTTTAATAGGTAAACTATTTTGATAATTTATTATTATTGCATAGGACTAGCTCAATACTAAAGATACTTCTCTTTAGTATTGAGCTAGTCCTATGCAATAATAATAAATTATCAAGTCTACGTGCTAGATAGTATCATGAACGAGTGACTTGTTTTGCTAGTCTACGTGTTCCTGGGAGACCACGATGCTCTCATAGACTTTGTTCGCTACATGCACGCACTGGATCTCAACAATGGAGACTATCTCGTCATAGCTGTGAGCGAGGAGCCATTCGAACCCAGAGCCCGTGAGAAATTCTTCATGAAGTGTATGCTATCCACTCTGCTGTTATGTCTATCAAACATTCCCTTAATTAATTATGGGATAACACAATCAATCAGTGATCAAATGTTTGATACCAGAATGTGTGCTATAGTTAATTGTTTAGATCTCGTTCATGTTAATTCGGGCATTGAAGTAGGCATTATAAAAGTTGCCGATATAGGCTTTAAAGATTAAACTTTTATAAAATACTGGTGTTTTCAATTTAGCGACAAGAACGAATTTTAAAGGAATTAAGAAAACAAGAACAATTAAATTAACCTTAACGAATTTATGTTAAATAATTCAGTAAAGAATGTACTATTGGCATAGAAAAAATAAACCATTTTTATTATTTATTTAACCATTTATTATTTCAAGGCATGCATCATACACGTATATGTAGTGTTTTATAATTAAACAATAGTAACATTTTAATATATTTATAATTTTAACACAGTACAAGTAATATTTGACTACATCGTCAATATATTCCCATGAATCCCAGTTTAACTGGAATAGGAATAAGAAAATTATGTAGAAATTTTTTGGAACCTTGGCTTTCATCAATCGGATGCCATTTTGACGTTTATTTAGACCTTAGTGCTTTGTCGCCTGTTGCGACACGTGCAGTCCACGGTTGGTCTATTCTTGAGCAACATGGACACGAAACGGTAGGTTAAGTACCATAGTATGCATGTTATAGTATTTAACTACATCATATATAACAAACTAGTCTTTTATTATTTCACGAATATGGTAACAAAGTGTTTTGCAATTTCATTGTAAAGTCTATTAATGAACGGATTAATGGCTTAATGATTACACTTGCTGAATTAGTGATTTTAATTCATGAATTAATGAACTTCCCGAAAGGACACGGGTAGGTTAAGGATATCAGTATTTTATAGTTTAACTACTATTTCAGGAATTTTGTACATAGTGTTTCACTATTTCCTAGCATAGTCTATTAATGAATTGACTGCTACAGATTTGGATAACTTTGTGGAGGAGATGGTCGAGCCGTTTCGCTCGGTGCTGATGCTGCTGCCCCGGGGACCGAGCGATGACGGGCACTACGAGGCGTTCCTCGACCAGACCAGGGGCTACGCCGCCCAGCCTCCCCTCAACGCTCCCGTCCCTCCCATACCTAACATCACCGTCCCCGTATGAGTCTATGTTACTTTCTGCACTGTGTTTAGTAGTTCATACTTTTTACTTTGTACGTAATACTTTGTACTTAGTACTCTTGCTTTTATTAGTACATTATGTAGTATTGGATGGAGTCAGTGACGATGTCGGTAAGATACTTGATCCCGGAGCAGTATGTGCGGGTTTCAAATCCTGGTCTCGCCCGTCACTGACTACGCTTTCGAGTGAGGAAACTGATGCTAACCTTAGCTTTAGATTTATTGCGTACTTAATGCTCCTTTCTTTAAATTTGACCTTTTTTATTTACTTAGCACTTTGTGTAAATACTTTTGTGAATTTTTTATATAACTCAAGGACGAGACCAGAAGGGGGTTAGGGGAGACTAATCCCCACAATTCAATGCTCATTTTCCAAGCTCTCAACCATTGCCATATTAAATATGTAGGCGCTAGAATAAAGCCCTAATTTAGTCGCCCAATTAGCTCCACTTATGTCATGACGTTATGTTACAGATACCTATCTACGCAGCCTATCTGTACGACGCTGTCAGTGTGTACGCTAGAGCGCTGTACGAGACATTGAGGGCTGGACTAGATATCAATAACGGTACTGAAATTGTTAGCCGTATCAAGGGCCGCATGTATGACAGTAAGTATCTAAGTGATTGATTGATTGATTGACTGTTTGATTGATTGATTGATTGTTCAGTTAGTTAAATGCTTACGCCAGTAATTTGATGAAGATGAAGAGAAGAGGCGCAATTAAAGCTATACATGTACATCTGAATTGTTTGAAATGCAGGAAGTGGAAAGTTTTGATTTGAAGTATAATATATTCGTTTATTACTTGAAATCTGACATACCGCAGAAAACGTACAAACACATACATGGAACAAAAAGCAAAAAATAGAAAGTTCAATAATAACAAGTAGCACATTGATCAATGGAGTTCTCCTCATCGAAAGGGATTATAGACGAGTAATTTATTCCTCGACCTATTTGCTAACATTGTGTCCTGTATAGATCAAATGATTTTGATTCCCGCGTCGTTGATGTTTTAACATATTTGATTTGTGATTTTTTGATTATGATTAACGATTGGCAGTTTGACAATGTGAGTTAATTGATTGATCGATTAATCAGGTATCCAGGGTCACTCTATCTACATAGACGAGAGCGGTGACGCTGAAGCTAACTACACCGTGTTGTCACTCATCGATGACCCCTCCCTTGACCACGCCCTCTCTCATGACGTAGACGATGACGTCAGAGACTGCGTCACGTGCTCGCTATCTCTGCTTCCTGTAGGAGACTTCAAGCCAAGCGGTGACGAGATACCGGTGAGTCATGAGTCATGAGTCATGAGTCATGAGTCATTAGTCATGACTCATGAGTCACGAGTCATCAAATATGTGTCATCAGTCATGAGACATGAGTCATCAGATATGAGTCATATGTCATCAGTCATCAATCATGAGACATCAGTTATAGGTCATCAGTCATCAGTCATCAGTCATGAGACATCAGTCATGAGTCATCTTTCAAGAGTCATCAAATGTCAGATAAAGGTCGTTAGACATTCTCGTGGAGGTCAATTTCTAGGTCGATGTAACGGAAATTAAACCTGTTTTGATTAAGATGTTGTCTTATATCACAAAAGTTTCAGTTATATAGGTGACATCTCTGTGGCTGCAAGGTAGGACTATCAGGTCCTAAGCAAGAGATAGAGAACTGAATCAGTCACAGTTGTTTTGTAGTATAGTTTTCATTCCAATACATTTTCGTTACAGTAACACGCAATAAACGCGTGATTTACCGTCAGGTTTGTCACTCGACAGTAACATGGGTAACGACTTAAGCATCCTACACCGCACTGACTGCTTTACAATGATGTATCTACTAATTCACACCCAACTAGATTAGTATGCTCGATATTGTCGTGGATTTTTGCGGCAGACAATCTAGCATGTTGTTGTTGTTTGCGCAGACATTTAACTACAACGGGAGGATTCGTTGGGCCCAGGGCAGTGTGGTCCTCAGTCAACCAAAGTGTGGCTTCGATGGGAAGAAATGTCAACTCAGTTAGCAATCAATCAATTAAATCATTAGTCATTATGTGAATCAGTCAATCAATCAATTAATTCATTAGTTATTCTGTGAATCAGTCAAATCAATCAATTAATTTTTTAGTTATTCAGTGATCCAGTCAATTAATCAATTAATTCATTAGTCATTAAGTGAATCAGTCAATCAATCAATTAATTCATTAGTCATTCAGTGAATCAGTCAATCAATCAATTAATTAATTAGTCATTCTGTGAATCAGTCAATCAATCAATTAATTCATTAGTCATTCAGTGAACCAGTCTATCACTCGCACAAATAATCGTTCAGTCTATTTATAATTTGCAATAATTTATTAATTTCTAATTTCTTTTAATTAGTATATTTTAATATTAATTTATAACTTGTTATCATTAACATATTTACATTTAATTTATTAGTTCATAATTACACGCTCTCGTGGACTCGTCTTTAGACAACAACAACAACAACAACAGCGATTAGAAAGTTCCCTCCGACAACAACAACATCTAGCACTACAACCAAAGCCCAACCGACAAGCAGCAACTAAAACGTCCAAGAAATGGTGCCAATTCAAACACTGGGAGACCAGTCGAAATACAATCGAAGTAATTATTGCTGATTGATCAATCAATTAACCCTAGTTAATGATTTCTCACAGGTATCTGGCTGGTAGCCGGTGGGTGTGTGTCACTGGCTGTCATCATCTCTGTCCTGTTCGCTTTCGCTATCAGGTCTGTCCGTGTGTGTGTGTGTGTGTGTGTGTTTGTATGCCCATGTGTGTGTGGGCGTGCATGTCAGTGTGTGTATACATGTATATATGTATGTGTGTGTGTGTGAGTGTGTGTGTGCGTGCGTATTTGTATGTGTTTGTGTTTTAGTGGGTGTTTTTGAAGCTCTTTAATTTGGTTTATGTTATATTATTGTTCTTAATATTATGACTTAATAATATTAAGTCATTATGGAGTGCTTATTAATTTGATATCTTAGTGGTTTAGCATTTTGTTACATTATTATATTTGTTAAATTGTTTTATTTATCAGTTTTCTCTAAATATACCAGGATGCACGCTTTATCCGTTTTTGTACGGGTTTAGCAGTTTCATTGTAAGCTCACAGTATGTTTGTATGTGACAATGAGCTGTCAAAATATTCGGGTTACATTAGTATTTAACGCTATTTTCATTGCCGCAAGAGCAGATCTATTGATTATTTTACAGTAGATTAAATTAAATGAGTAAAATTAATAGCAAATAAAGGTGTTTCAAAACACTTAATCTGATTCACGGTGTTTAGTAGTACCGCAATGTAACTTTTACTTTTATGCTGTAAAGCAAACTATTAGACGATACACATATATAGTTACACTATTTAGCTCAATTGAAACTACTTGCTTTTAACGACTATTTAGGATTCACTAGTAAAAGCTGGTAAAGCCAAGGTTAACGTCAGTTTCCTTACTCGAAAGCGATGTCATGGACTGGCGAGCCCAGGATTTGAACCCCGCATATACTGAGCATAATATTATAGTAATAAAATTGACCTTAAAACATCGATTTGCACAGCGAAATAAAGAGGTATTAAACCTCTTTCACAAACATGTGACCGATTCCTCTGGCTTCGCAGGCACTACATATACGAGCAGAAGTTGGCGAGTCTATTCTGGAAGATAGACTTCAAAGATATCATCATGGACATGGATACCGATGCCGAACAGCTAGGAGGCGACAAATACAGAGTTCTCTCTCTCTCTCTCTCTCTCTATGCCAAATCAATCATTTCATCCCAATTTCGTCTTGATTTAAAATATTATCAGTCGCCCGATGAGGGACTTGAACCCGCGACCCTCAGATTAAAAGTCTGATGCTCTACCGACTGAGCTAACCGGGCTACTTAAATACGCTCATACACACAATTTGATGAGCAAAGCAGTCAAATACATTCGCCTCTTTTTATTACAATAGCGCTTCAGTAGCCCACGCTGGGTTTTACCTACACTGAGATTTACTTAAATCCTCGAGGAAAAACCCACACAGTTTTGTTGATCACCATAACATAACCTAACTGCCCACTGGGACTTACAGCTCTGATGCTTGTTTAGGACTTTAGCTTATTCTCGTCTACACGCATAATTAATAGTTTATTTTCTAAGTCCCGACCCTAGTTAAACTGGGATTCAAGTGAATATGTTGATGATGACGACGACGACGACGACGATGATGATGATGATGATGATGATGATAATAAAGATGATAATGATGACGACGCCGATGACGATGATGATGATGATGTATAATTATTATTTAATGTGATTGATATTCATGATTTATATCAAATTAATTATTTACAATAAAAAAAGTAAACACGCATTACAGTGAAATGTTCAACTATGTTGATATCTATCACTTTAAATACCACATGTTTAATCCGTTAGGCAATTTATTCCATTTTTCGTATAACCAGTCCAGTGAATGTCCGAGATTTTACTCCCAGATCAGCGCGGCTGGGATTCGAACCCACGAGAGTTCAATTCACCTTATGATCTGACATTTAAAACTTCATGACGTTACCGCTACGCTATTAAGACATTCTAATAAGCATGCTTTAATACTGGGGAGTTTAATTGATTCTTTACTTTGATTAGTTAATAATTATCAATTAATATTAATTGATGTTGAAGCAGGTTTTATTGTTTTAGCTAAGGAACCTGGGATGCTACAGGAATGGAAGCAACCCTTCCAGTGAAACATCCAGAGTCAGTAGCGGTATGACATCAGAGAACACTGCTGCCACGACAATAGAAAATAAAATAAACACAACAGCAACATGTGCGGCTAAACCAGCTGTGAGTCGAGCAGTGAAAGTTATGAAGATCAAAGCAGCAGCAACGCTAGAAGCTGCTACGAACACGACAGTAGCTGCAGCAAATTTTCTAAAGGGCCAATCAGCTGTGACGGTAGCAGCAGCTGCTATGAGAGTAATTGCCTCAGCTACAGTAGCTGTACCTTCAGCTGCTCAGGAAGAGAGCCAATCAGATGTAACGAAGGAGAAGCTGCTGTTAAAAACAGCTGATGGTGTCGTTTCGTCTCAAGCAGCTGCTCTCGCTACTGCTCCAGCTAACAAAGAGAAAGCTGCGCAAATTCTGTCAGCTGCTGAAGCTAACTCAGCAGCTGTTGCAGCTGACCCAGTAGCTGATGTAGCTGGGCCAATTAGGCGAGATATAGAGACAGCTGGACTAGATGATAGTAGTCTAGCAGCTGCAACAGCAGCAGTGAATGCCACAGCTACTGAAGCAGCTGAAGTCAGAACCTCTTCTGCTGCTCTTGTACAGAATAAAGAGCCCACAACAGATCTGACATCTGCCGAACTCTCATCAAAAACTAAAAAAGAATTTTCAGAAATAACAGCCACGAGAAATTCCAGCAGAGTTAATCCAGACAGCTTAGATACTACAGCTAAAACCTCGGTTGAGTTCATATCAAAGGAAGCTGTTTTATCGAATCAAGAAGTTAAGGGGAAATTTTCTCTGTCAACTTCACACGTAAAGTCAGAAGTCACTTCTGGGTTGATGAATCTGTTTCTTGGAACTGAGAGCGATGCAGAAAAATCTCATTCATTCTGCAGACTGAGGGCAAGTTATGTTCTATATAAAACTTGTAAATATTCTTTATTGATTCCTGAAGTACTCTTTACAGATTACTTAGTTTCAATGATGTGTGTGTCTGTCCCAGAGTAATTTTGTCTGGTTGAAATTAACATTTCTTTAAAACCCCAGTTCAGATACTCCTTTCTCAATTTTGAGTAAATTTGAAAGCACTAATCATCATGTAGTCATTAATTTGTTTTGTTAAGTTACATTAACTGTTGCTTAAGTTACGGATCAATACATTTAATTAAAATTGGTGGTGTTAAAGCAGTTGACAAGTAAGCACGTTGATTAATTTATTGATTGATTGATTGATTGGTTGATTGATTGATTGATTGATTGGTAGATTGATTGATTTATTGATCAAGTAGGGTCATATAGAGGCACAGTGGTGGTGATTAAACAGCTGACGGGGAAGCACGTTGATTAATTTATTGATTGATTGATTGATTGACTGATCAGGTAGCGTCATATAGAGGCACGCTGGTGGTGGTTAAACAGTTGACGAGTCAGCACGTGGATTTATTGATTGATTGATTGATTGATTGATTGATCAGGTAGCGTCGTACCGAAGCACTCTGGTGGTGGTTAAGCAGTTGACGAGGAAGCACGTGGATTGATTAAATGATTGATTGATTGATCAGGTAGCGCCATATAGAGGCACGCTGGTGGTGGTGAAGCAGCTGACGAGAAAGAACGTTGATTGATTGATTGATTGATTGACTGGTTGATTAATTGATTGATTGATCAGGTGGCATCATATCGAGGCACACTGGTGGTGGTTAAACAGTTGACGAGGAAGCACGTTGATTGATTGATTTGTTGATTGATCAGGTGGCATCATATAGAAGCACGCTGGTAGTGGTTAAGCAGTTGACGAGGAAGCACGTTGATTGATTGATTGATTGATTGATTGCTCAGGTAGCCTCATATCGAGGCACTCTGGTGGTGGTTAAGCAGTTGACGAGGAAGCACGTGGACCTGACGAGGTCTATGAAGAAGGAATTGTTTCTATTGAAGGAGATGACGCATGACAACATCAATAGATTCATAGGAGCCTGTCTCGATCCTCCACTCATCTGCATCCTCACCCAGTACTGCTCCAGGGGTAGCCTCAGGGTGATCATCAATCAATCAATTAATCAATAAATCAGTCAGTCAGTCAGTCAATCAATCAATCAATCAGTCAGTCAGTCAGTCAATCAATCAATCAATCCATAAATAAATAAATAAATCAATAAATCAATAAATCCAGAAATAAATAAATCAATCCCTAAATCAATCAATCAGTCATTAAATCAATCAATCAATCAGTACTGTTCTAGATTCAACGAACGTCTTAGTACTGATCTAATGCTGTACGTAACGTGTACTTCATTTTACACGCGTTATCAAAACTTATGAGCCTGGATTTGAAATATTCCTCCTACCATGATGCACCTATGTGTCAGAATGTTATTTTACCATTGTGACACTCTCTCAAAAGATGGCGCAGAAATCAATCCACTTTAACAAATGGAACGTCACAGTTTCTCTAGGTTGTCATTAGAGAGAGAGACTTACAGTTGGATTTATATCAGATGAGGATTTTCAAATATTTGTAATAATTAAGTACATTTGTTTAATTTAATAATTTATCTTAAATTTAGACGTCTCTTTTAATACTTAAACAGGACATTCTACAAAACAGAGATCTGCGTCTAGATGAAATGTTCATATCTTCTCTGGTCATTGACCTCGTCAAGGTAAATATGTGCACACCAGGCACTTGTATGTTTCTTTAATTGAGAGTGAGAGAGAGAGAGAGAGAGAGAGAGAGAGAGAGAGAGTGAGTGAGTTAGTGAGAGAAAGATATATGTGTATTTCAACAACAACCTCAGTGTAAAGTCGCATACATACAAAGTGTACAAAAAGCGAAATACAAGTACAGGCTTACAACTAAGCTTCAATTGAGATATTTCTATTTACATGTTTAATGTAAATAAATAATTGTCTGCCAGTGGGATAAATTGATTTAGAGAGAATGAAAAGTGATGGCGAGTGAGTATGTAGAAGCTTATTTCAGTCAGATTATTTAGAAATCTACAGTCTATACTGGCTGGAGCAAGTGGCGATGTTGGTAAGATACTCTACCGCGGATCAGTATGTGCGGGTTCAAATTCTGGGCTCGCCCGTCACTGACATCGCTTTCGAGTGCGGAAAATGACGCTAAGAGTTGCCTTATTTACAGTGAAACTCAAGTAAACTAATGCATTTTATCCGTCAAAGAGACCAAAGATGACTTGTTTGAGACATTAATCCACTACTTTGTTTTTCTTTCAGTCATCATTTACCAATCCTCTAGTGATTATTCAAAAAATGCAATGCAATGCTAATATATTCAGTTTGAAGTTATAGGGCATGCTATATTCATGACTACAATACAATACTAATGTATTCAGTACGACGTTGCAGGGCATGCTGTATATTCACGACTCGGACCTACAGTTTCACGGGAGTCTGCGCTCTACTAACTGTCTCGTGGACAGTCGCTGGGTGCTTCAGGTCGCAGACTTTGGGCTTCACGCCCTCAAGGCAGGGGAGACATCGGCGCCCAACCTAGCCTCGATCTCTGACCCACTGTACTACGAGCGTAAGCAGATATCTAAACAACTACTATACACATGTCTCTAGCTCTCAGTGTATTGCCTAATGGCATGTCCATGGCAAAAGAATTTTCAGCTTCCTCTGATTTTTTGTTCACTTCCTAAGCAAATAGAATTTATTATCTACTTCAGGAAGAATTTCTTCGTCACCACGAGATAATAATTTAATCCGGAGAAACGGAGAAAGGCAATGAGAAACACAGGGTGTAGTCGACAATAATAATAATAATAATAATAATAATAATAATAATAATAATAATAATAATAATGATAATTATAACAATAATAATAATAATAATAATAATATAATAATAATAATAATAATAATAATTATCAAACCTCAGGTTCTTTACACCGGGGTTTTTAAAAAAAATAAAAATAAAAAATAAAAAATAAAAAATAAAAATAATAATAATAATAATAATAATAATAAAGAGCCCCTGGGATTGATCCGCACTGATGGTAAACGTCCAGACGGTGTCTCTCAAATACCATGGGCAGAGGGGAAGTGTGTTAGCTGGGACGTCACTGTTACGGACACTTTCTCAATTAGCAATCTCGGCCTTTCTTGCGCTGCTGCTGTTGCTGCAGCAGAGACCGCGGCTAATAGGAAAACTCTGAAGTATGCCGAAATCTCTGGCAACTATATCTTCATGCCTATTGCCTTTGAGACCCTGGGGCCCATCAACTCTCTCGCATCAGACTTTATTGACGAATAGGCAGGAGGACCAGCGCCATTACTGGTGATAAGCGCGAAAAATATTTTCTGTGGCAGCGACTGTCTATTGCTCTCCAGCGATTCAATGCAGTCTGCTTCAGTGGCACTTTGGCTAAAGCGGCTTCCCAGAGTGCAGAGGAATTATTTTAATCGCTTTTTAAAAAACTTTTAATTAAATAAAGTCTCTTTTATCTTATTTTTTAGCCCAGGGCCCTTTACAGCCCAGGGCATTAAAAAAATAAATAAATAAATAAATAAAAATAATAATAATAATAATAGTAATAATAATAATAATAATAATAAAACAACCTACGACAATTTAATCCGATACAAGATCAACTTTCCATGGATCCAAGGGGATATTCATCATTGCTTTGAACCCAGACTCAATGTGTATGACTCACATTGTGTGTGACTCACGCTGTGTGTGACTCACGCTGTGTGTGACTCACGCTGTGTGTGACTCACGCTGTGTGACTCATGTTGTTGGACTATCACCTACTCTCTACCTAGCTTCACTGACAATACACTTGTGATAGGGACAGTTAGAATTAGTTATATAACTATCTAACTAGTGTCTACATGACACTCGTTATATACCTAAGAAACTACTATCTACTTGACACTAGCTGCTTGTCATATTGCGGGGCTAAGATTTCATTTAACACATATTTTAGGTCTGTTGTACAAAGCCCCTGAGTTTCTTCGCCTAGGCACGCCCACATTAGTGACCACGCCCACTCAGCCTAGCCCCGCCCAGCACGGATCTCAGAAGGGAGACATTTACTCGTTCGCTATGATACTCTACGAGATTGAGGGGCGGGGCGAAGTCTGGAGCAACCTCGTCAACAACGCTAAAGGTGTTGATCAGTTGATTAGTCATATTAAATCTTTTAAATCAACTGATGATAATTAGTTTATCTTTTCAAATATTTTAAATCAACTGATGATAATTAGTTTATCTCTTTAAATCTTCTAAATCATTGACGACAATAAGCTTTCAATTAGCTTCATAAATCCTCAGTTTGAATGAAGTTAAAGAGCTAACATAAAGCGTTCATACAAGAATGTTTAGCCCTATCATTGACAATGCCTAATTACAAATCCAATTAAACCCAAATGTAATTAGTGATTTATATTATTTGCTGAAATAATTAAATATCTAAAAACTAGTACATTGTCTCAATTGATTGACAGATCAATTGATGACAGTGCTATATTTTTAGCTTACGTGGAGTCAGTGGGGCGTGGCTTGGAGTCACGTGGTGGAGCTATAATTAGACCAGACATGACGTCACTGAGATGTCGGGACTTTGTGTTGAGATGCATGCAGGAATGCTGGAATGAGGACCCGGATCTGAGGCCGGACTTTCGCTATGTACGGATCAGACTGAAGCCAATGCAGCAGGGATTGTTAGTGGGACTCTTTCCGTTAACTTGAATGAACTGCCACCAGGAAGCTTCAGATGCTTATAGATCTCTGTATCATTAGCTACAGCCAATGTACTGTACTAGACCCATGCAACTCTGAACTGGGCTTTCAAATCATATTAAAGAAATACCCTACAGCATTGATTACATGGCAAATACGAAGCTTTACAGTAGCATTAAACTGCTATATCTGTCTTAGATTTTTCTTACAAACACATGCAGTTATCATTATTTTGATTCGTTTGTATACTATGTTGCGTTTTACTTTGTTAGCCCAATATCGTAGTTCGTCTTAGACGCCTCTCAATAAACTGATTGACAAATTGATTGATTGATTGACTAATGGATTGATTGATTGATTAATTAATTGATCGAGTGATTGACCCATTGATTGATCGATGATTGTTTGATTGATTGACTGATTGGTCGATTGATTGATTGATGGATTTATCGATCAATCGCTTGATTGATTGGCGCATGGATTGATCCATGTATTGATTGCTGACAGACGGACGGGTATATTTGATAACATGTTGTCTATCATGGAGAAGTACGCTGACACACTCGAGTCATTGGTGGAGGAGAGAACCAATCAACTCGCTGAGGAGAAGAAGAAAACTGAGGCTCTGCTGCTGAGAATGCTGCCCAAGTAATTATCATCTACTGCTGATTGATGAATTGATTGATTGATTGATTATTGTGAAGGTGCTAAATTGATTTCTGATTGTTGAGAGTTGATTAATTGATGCTGATAATTGAGATGATTGATTGATTTCTGAGTGTTTAGCTGAGTGACTGATTGATTGCTGCGTGGAGCACCATGATTAAGGTACATTATTTAATTATGTAATTAGGTCAGTAGCAGAGCAGCTGATTGGTGGACGTCCAGTGATACCGGAGCACCATGATTAAGTGATATTAATAAATTATGTAATTAGGTCAGTAGCAGAGCAGCTGATTGGTGGACGCCTAGTTATACCGAATCATATGATTAAGTGATATTAATTAATTATGTAATTAGGTCAGTAGCAGAGCAGCTGATTGGTGGACGCCTAGTTATACCGAATCATATGATTAAGTGACATTATTGAATTATGTAATTAGGTCAGTAGCAGAGCAGCTGATTGGTGGACGTCCAGTGATACCGGAGCACTACGATCACGTGACCATCTACTTCAGCGACATTGTTGATTTTACTGCACTCTCTGCCGTCAGTACTCCTATGGAGGTACTTAGTCTGATTGACTGATTGTTTGATTGAGTACACACTGAGTACTGCCTAAGTGCTCTCACGGAGGTACTTAAACTGATTGTTTGATTGATTGATTGATTATACACCGAGTACTATCTCAGTACTCCTATGGAGGTACTTAAACTGATTGATTGGTTGAATATACACCGATAACTATCTCAGTTAAAATAATAATAATAATAAGTAACAACAATTAGAGTGCTGCTGTCATCAATGACAACATCGAGCACTCTAGAGACAAAATCAAGCCGGCGAGCAAAAAGAAGGTCCAAAACGGTTCAGTACTCCTATAGGGGTACTTAAACTGATTGATTGATTGAATTATGTGGTACTCAGTACTGCCTCAGTATTACCGCGGAGGCACTCGCTAATTCTCAATAATCAGATTGTTTAACTTATAATACACTCTTTATACTCTCTTAGAGATACTTGTAAGGTTAAAGCCTGATTTACTCTCTTAGAGATACTTGTAAGGTTAAAGCCTGATTTACTCTCTTAGAGATACTTGTAAGGTTAAAGCCTGATTTTACGTCAGTTCATATCTCTTAAGCATATTTATCACAGGGAGGTACTAGATTTTAACACTGCACCAAAACATTACAGCTGTTATTGTTGTTGTCACACAGCTGTTGTTGTTGTTGTCACACAGGTTGTAGACATGCTCAACGACCTCTACCTGCTCTTCGACTCTATCATAGAGAGCTACGACGTGTACAAGGTCGAGACGATAGGGGACGCCTACATGGTCGCCAGTGGACTGCCCATTAGGAACGGTTATAACCACGCTGGAGAGATAGCCTCCATGTCCCTACATCTACTGAGAGCTCTCACTGGATTCACCATCAGACATCGACCAAGGGATAGGCTTAACCTGCGCATAGGCATTCATACCGGTGAGTCTGTTGTCATGTGAACACCAATCAATCAATCAATCAATAAATCAATCAATCAGTCAATTAATTTATTAATCAGTCAATCAATCAATCAATTAGTCAATCGATCAATCAATCAGTCAATCGATCGATCAATCAATCAATCAATCAATCAGTCAGTCAATCAATCAATCATCATCATCTTCCTTTTATACCCAGTTCAACCAGAGTCGGAATAAATATAGACTTTCTCCACTCCTCACTGTCCCACACCAATCACACCATGCCAATCGTTGAAATGTTAGTAGCAAGAAATTGAACCTAGGCACTCACCCACCTAATGCACTTCTGACGTCGGTAAATCAGTGGTGGCTGGTGTGGTGGGCAGGAAGGGTGCCGAGGGTTTTGATTGATTAATTGATTGATTGATTGATTGATTGATAAATTCATTGATTCATTGATTGATTGACCTCTGTAAGCAGG
The DNA here is from genome assembly GCA_905160935.1 of Enchytraeus crypticus. Classification (NCBI taxonomy): domain Eukaryota; kingdom Metazoa; phylum Annelida; class Clitellata; order Enchytraeida; family Enchytraeidae; genus Enchytraeus; species Enchytraeus crypticus. The sequence continues at coordinate 58,885 of CAJHZI010000053.1, forward strand.
AACAATGGTGGCTGGGGTGGTGGGCAGAAATATGACTAGAGTTTGTTTAATTGATTGATTAATTGATTGATTGATTGATAAATTGATTGATTCATCTACGTAAGCAGGACCAGTGGTGGCTGGGGTGGTAGGTAGAAAGATGCCGAGGTTTTGTTTGTTTGGTGACACTGTCAACACGGCGTCTCGCATGGAATCAACGGGACTGCGTGAGTTCTCCAACCTTTGTTCTCTTGTTTAGGTTTTTTTGTCTAAGAAATTTTCCATTGTTGACCTACATTATAACCAATGGACACTTTTGTAGTATTTCCTCTAAAAGATAATTCACCGAAATAGCGATAATTTACATCGCTATTTCGTTTTGCTGTTGAATACCAAAAATTATAAGCAGCCGATTAACTCTACAACGCTGATAATATTATCAACTGATCAGAGCCAGCTTAGTAAATTCCACCATTAATTTAATACTAGTGTTGCTGTGGTATAATTTATACTATTGGGCTAGTATATGCACATGGTTTATTATTACACCACTTTCTCATAAGAAAAGCCTCATATAAAATACCATACTTCCTCATGCACTATGAATTTATTTAAAAAGCTAATGTTAACTTCAGTCTCCTCACTCGAAAGCGAACCCAGGATTTGAACCCCGTACATAGTGAGCCGCGGTCGAGTATCTTAATGAAGTCGCCACTGGCTCGAGCCAATGATATATATATACTTAATATGATTTAGTATTGTTTAAATGATGTAACATCATCATCTATCAGTAGATTAAATAGAAATCGAACAAACGACCAACGCCTGTGTTAATATATCTGCACAATAAACACTACTATGCAGCTATTGCAGTAATTTATATTAACCTCTATGATGTAACATCATCATCTATCAGTAGATTACATAGAAATCGAACAAACGACCACCGCTTGTGTTGATGTATGCTCAGCGCTGAAGATCCACTGTAGCGCCGAGTGCAAGAGGATTCTGGACAAGTTCGGTGGTTACAGACTCGTCGATAGGGGCGCTGTGTCGCTCAAGGTCAGTCCTGAATTATCAGCATCCATCTCATGAAAAATCTCTCTCTCTTAGTGTTCTGCCTACTGGCAGGTCCATGGTATATAACGCCTTCACTCTTCTCTGTCTTCCGCCTTCCTCTTCATGTCCGCATACGAGTGGCTCTCTAAATCATCTAACATACCTAATCTCGGCCTGCCCCTGCCTCTTTTTCCTTTCATTCTACCTTCTATGACCTCTATTAATAAACTTTGTCCCTTTAGAATGTGTCCTATCCAACTTTTCTTTCCATTTCTTAATAAATTTATCAACTGTCTATCTGTGCCAACTCTCTCCAGAACTTCCTCATTTGTAGCCTTTTGAGTCCAACTAATCCTCTCCATTATTCTCCAAATCCACATTTCCAAAGCCTCCAGTTTCCTAATATCTTCCTTCCTTAAGGTCCTTGTCTCAGTAGAAATAAACTTGTTAAATTAGGATTTATCAACAGTAACAATCAATTTATCAACAGCAACAATCAATTTATCAACAGCAACAATCAATTTATCAACAGCAACAATCAATTTATCAACAGCAACAATCAATTTATCAACAGCAACAATCAATTTATCAACAGTAACAATCAATTTATCAACAGTAACAATCAATTTATCAACAGTAACAATCAATTTATCAACAGTAACAATCAATTTATCAACAGTAACAATCAATTTATATATAATCTTTTATTCACCAATTCTTGGCAGAAAACACGCACATATACAATTACATTGCAAAACGTGACACAGCAGAATACATATAAAAAAGTGGACATAAAAGTTTAACAATTTCAAATTTTTCACAAACTGCAGAATAGTTAAAACAGAGCATTTTTAAAATAACGCCAGAATTTATAACGAATACTCGACAAAGAGTCATTGCTATCTATGGCAAATTTACTTTTAATATTTAAATAATCATTGTAATCGGGTGAGTCCAAATGCTGCTTAGCACTTAACTTATCATTAATTATTAAATTATGCAGCAATGTAAACCTATGATATTCACATAATAAATTAAATGGCAAAAATCCGCAATACCACTGACAAAATAAAATATTATTTTTATCAAATGTACTGAAAATTTTTGAGAAGACACTGTTGTACGCCTTAGAAAAACTTTCGATTTCTGATTTATTCAGTTTTACAGCAGGAATACCATAAAGTAGAACTGGCACTGCCTGCATACGAATTAGCTTTAAGAGAACATCGATTGAAGCTTTCGTTCCCAGTCTGCCCAATATCAACAGTATCAATTAATTTATCAACAGTATCAATCAATGTATCAACAGTATCAATCAATTTATCAACAGTGTCAAATTAATACTTTTTGTTAATTTAGGAGCTGGTATGCCATCAATCAGGCACCTACATTGCGTTATACTATCAGCAATCACAGTGCTGTACTTAGTTAGTATTTATGGAGATGCCTTTTAAACGCCACAGTATTTGCAATTCATCTCGTCAATGGCACCCTATTAGAGGCGTTAGCTGTTGGCAAAGCTTTACAATTAGAAAATTCTGAAAATAACGGTATTATAATAGTCAAGAAGTTTTTATTGAGCATGGCTTTAACCTAGGTATACATTGTCTCAGTTATGATCACGTAAGAACATTCGTGTGAGAATCTGTTAATATGGACGCTGTGTCATAAGGAAACGATTAGCTATTCTTATCCTTTACGCGTGACTTCGATTCTATTTCTATAGTTCTGTTATTATTAGATTCTATGGTTCGAATCCCATCCGCGCTGATTTGAGAGTAAATCTGGACATTCACTGGACTGGTTATACGGAAAATGTTTATAAATTGACATTCGATTTAAACATGTGGTATTAAAAGTGATAGATATCAACATGGTTGATCATTTCACTATAATGCGTTTTTAATTTTGTTATGCACGCAGGATAATCGGATCTCTATGCTCTCGGATTATTTAACTGAATTTTTTTTAAAATCCTCTCATAATACATCTGATTTGTTAAATTTACGTGTAGAATATATGCCTTGGCTGCTGCAGGGTAAGGGAGAGGTATTCACTTACTTCCTCGTTGACGAGGACTCTGAACAGAGACTTAAGAGACTCTCCGTTACCAGCCAACAAAGTGGGTCAGGTCAACAGCAACTTCATCAATCTGGGTCAAGTCATCAAGGACTAAATCAGTCCGCGTCAGGTCAAAGTTTTCAAAATCAAACTGGGTCAGAGAACCAAAGTGAATCAGGTCAACTGAGTGGGTCAAATCAACAAAGTCAGTCAGGTCAACTTAGTGGGTCAGGTCAACAAAGTGAATCAAATCAACCATTGGGAGGTCAGCAAAGCGCATCGTATCAAATAGATGGGACAGGTCAACAAAGTGAACCTGGTCAACTAAGTAGGTCAGGTCAACAAAGTGAACCAGGTCAACTAAGTGGGTCAGGTCAACAAATCGAACCAGGTCAACTAAGTTGGTCAGGTCAGCAAAGTGAATCCCTTCAACTAAAAGGAGATCAGCAAAGTGAACCAGGAGAAATAAGTGGGTCAGGTCAGCAAAGTGAACCAGGACAAATAAGTTGGCGCTATCAGCAACAGTTGATGAACAATAATGCGCAACGAGTACAAGAGAATAAAGAATCTATCGTGTCAACAAAAGAAGACTCAACACAACCATTGTTGAGATGTGAGGAACCACTAGAGGAGGAAGAGAGGTTCTTGCCTCTGAGCTCTCAGAGAGGAGAGTGTGTGAGGAAAGATGAAGAACTGATAAAAGATCGACTTCACATCAACCACATCGACACACCACACGACATGGTAGATGTCACTGCAGGTGAGCTGAACTCAGGTGATGTAAAGTACGAGTCAACATTAAACAGAGCTGTGGCTCTCGGCCTGTTTCCTGACCAAAATTCCTCTACTAGAGGTCAGTCGTCTAAACGTCTGCTAGATGATAGTTTCTCGCTGAACAATGCTTTGTTTATCTGTGACTCAGATGAAGTATTTCACGCTAATTCATCAGGAGAGAGTCATCGAGAAGTCCTGAGAGATCTTCCACTGTTTGGTGATCTAAGTAACGGGTTGGAATTCTGCTGCAAGAATTTGATGTCCAGCAAAGCATTACGCACTCATGATTCAAATGTTAACTCTGTTTCCTCGAATCCAGTTTACAGCGACACTGAGCCTGCACAAGTTGTTCTCAATGTCGATGACTCCATGAGCACAGCTGTCGAAATCTTTAATAAGAGGAAGACCAAGGACAGCGCTTCTAGTGGAGGCTGCCCTAGTAGTCAGACAGACCGGAAGCTCTGCAATGATTACAACAACTGCACAGATCTGATAACTTATAATTGCACGAGACGAAATGGATTTAGTAAAGCTCCTAATTCTGTACATTTTGGTAGGTCGAGAGTGAGTCGAGAGAGCGACTACTGTATGATAAAGATTTCAGACAACTGGTCTGGTCCTATAGCTCGCAAGTCTTGTGAAGAGTGTGATGAAGAGATATACTGCAATCAACCTCTACTAGGAGAACCATCTTGTCGTCAGGAGGAGACACTGACATCTGGTCATCAGCTCAATAAGATAAATTACATCTCCTCTGCTGGAAAAGGATTCAGTTTTGGAAAGAATCGTCAGATAGAGGCTGCGTCGAAGTATAAGCAAAAGAGAGACTTGAACATAAAGGAGTGCCTGGAAGAGAGAGGGCTTCTGAAAGAAGATGATGATGTGATGGACACCTATGAGCTGGTGAACGGTGTGCCACAGGACTCTACTAATTTTTCCAGATCCGCAAACCACCGGATGAGTAATCCCTCATATCGATCCTACACGTGGAAAGAATCTCCGCATCCGGGGTCCAGATTTCTTCACTCAAATCCGGGATTTCTCTCGCCGGAAAGAGAGGAGGATTTAGTGGAAGGCGGATTCGTTTGGCCTCTGGGATATTCCAGGATATCTCAGTGCTCAACAGTGGATGAGATATATGTAAGAGAATCCATCGTGTAGTTGTTCACTTTGTGGCGGAGTCGATAGCGAACGTGGGTTTTAGAAAGAACGCCACCTGTTCAATGTTAGATAGCATTCCATTTGATGTAGCACATCATTGCCAGCCAATCTTTGATATTATAGCTAAAATATTAAAGTACTTAACATATGCTTGTATGAATTGTTTATTATTTTTGATTTATAATAATTAAAAAAATTCAAATCACTTTTTTCGTAGAATGTAAAATATTGTCCATACTACAGAATGGCTGTAAAAACCAGTTACTTTGGGTCAATTGACGCGTATAATATGATGTATAGTTGTATAGACCATTTGATGGTTGTTGAATCTCTTGTTTACACGTATTGTTGCTTGAAGACTAAGTAAAGTTAAGTAAAGCTTCAGATTTCCTGACAAAGCTTGACTGATGGAATGATTTTGTTGACTTTATTTTATATTAAAGCTAGTTAAGCTAAGGTTAACGTCAGTTTCCTCATCGAAAGCGATGTCAGATTTTCATATTAGATGTTACACTTGCTATTCAAACTTACTAAGCCAAGTGCTTAGTAGACACCATAGAAAATGTGCTTAAACAAAATTACCAACCTTACAATACAATTGCAAAATTCAATTTATGAGAATATTATATAAAAATAAGTTAAATTGGTTTGATTTGTGAACCTTCACTACATTTTGTCGATAATTACGTGCGATAAATGTGAAACAACTGAATGGAGAGTAAAAACAAGCAAGTCGGCCGTCAGGTGAAATGATATAATGTTATTGTCCGTAGATATGACACAGCAGTTTTGATGAGTAAACAAAGAAAGCGGATAAAATGGAATAATGCTATCAATTTGTCACGACTTCTAATCGTTTGTGCAATTAGAGAAAGCGCATGGTATCATTCGTCGTCAATTACTATGAATCAGCAGAAATTTTAACCGCTAAAACACCACAATTATGCCGCCAATTAATTTCAAAATATGAACCATTAAAAATTGACAGCTGTTAGCTATTACATGACATCTAGGAGAGATTTGATTGCATTTGTCAGAAATTTCAATTCAGAATCGTTTAATGCTAGAAAATTGTGCAAGCATTCATTTCTAGAAATTTAGCTTTGTTCGATTTATTAGCAAAATGAAAGCAAAACATTGTTGCGTTTCAGGGACCAACTTTGTTTCTGTATTTATGTACCCATGTGTAGTCAATCAGTTAATCAGTCTATCAGTCCATCAGTCTATCAGGTTATCATTCCATCAGTCTATCAGTCCATCAGTCAATAAGTCCATCAATCTATCAGTCCATCAGTCTATCAGTCAATAAGTCCATCAATCTATCAGTCCATCAGTCTATCAGTCTTTCAGTCTTTCAGTCTTTCAGTCTATCAGTCTATCAGTCTTTCAGTCTTTCAGTCTATCAACTTATCAGTCTATCAGTCTATAAGTCTATCAGTCTATGAGTTCATCAGTCTATCAACTTATCAGTCTATCAGTCTATAAGTCTATCAGTCTATGAGTTCATCAGTCTATCAGTTTATGAGTGTTCTCAGCTCTCACTAACTCTCATCCAATCTGAAACTTAACATATTTTTTATTCACAGCGACACAATAAACAAGCAAAACAACACTTTCAAAGAAGCTCAGAGAGTCGTGAGTAAAGTAAATGTACATAATTGCATGTAAATGAGATTCAAATAGCTTATACTAGTAGCAGGGGCGGATCCAGGAATTTTTTAAGGAGGGGGCCGAAAATTTTTTTGAGAGTGCACACATTTATTTTCTTACGCCCCGCTTTCTTCGGGACAAGTGACACAACCAGACAAATTGATTTTTTGGTGGGGCACTCAAAATTTGTTCGCTACTTCGTTCGGTTCATAGAGTGAATGTATCCCCATAGTTTACCAGCCCCCCGCTCATACCCATGCTAAAGTCAGGGGAAAACCTAAAATCCTACATTTTTTTTGGAAAAAGTAGGTTATTTGTTTTATCTATGAAGAAACTCTGTAGATCTCGAAAAAATTGCAAAAGTGACATATTTCTGGCGGTAGGGGGGGGGGGGCTTTAGGCACCTCCCAGCCAAGGCTCTTTGCACCACTGCTACGGGACAGAGTTCACATTTTTTACTTATACCCTTTTTCCTCTAATGCAAAAGGTTCAAGTGAAAATTGAGAGCTAGTGAAACGGTCAATATTTCGGGCCCCCTTCCACTATGCAGGGCTCTTAGTATATCCTGGAAAAAATCTAGCTATTGGAACTGAGTTCCCTCTCGTACCCCACCCCGCCCCCCCTCCTAACCACTGGCATTACTAACATAACATTTATACATCGTAAATGCCATAGAAACAATGAAAATATAGTTTAATTTTTTTATCGGCGGACCTAAGGGGGGGCCCGGGCCCCCTGCCCCCCCCTGGATCCGCCACTGGCTAGTAGCTAGTAACTATACCATTCACAGCAAGTTCATTCATCCCCCATCTCTCTCTCTTTCTCTTCCTCTTTTTTCTTTCTATTAGTCTCTCTCTCCATATCTCTCTCTCTCCCTCTCTCTCTCTCTTTATCTATCTCTCTCTGTTATTTTCTCTTACAGTTACTCCGCGATTCAGTCCACTTTGCTAAACCTTCATCATATTATTATCTCTCCATTCATCTCCCTCTCTCTCTCTCTCTCTGTCTTTCTCTCTCTCTCTCTCTCTCTGTCTCTCCCTCTCTCTCTCTTTCTCTTTCTCTCCCTCTCTCTCTATTTCTTCCACACCTCCCCTACCTCACTATCTCTCTCTCTAATCTTAGCTCTAACTCTACGGCAGAGCCACTCTATCATGAACTCTCCTATCTCGTACATAGTGAGAAGCGTAGCGCCTAACAACAAGCTCAGAGCGCCGCCTATATCACTCAACAAGCCCATCATGGAGTAGGAGGGGGAGATGGTAACTCGCTTAAAGTTCAGAGTCGAGTAGAATATATTAGCGAAGGCGTAGTTACGCTTCAGCTCCTGGGTGGAGACGTTCAATGCCTGGAGAATGTCCTGCTGGAATACCTCGGAGAAGTAGGTCTGGGACACTGTTTGCTGGAAGCTGATGTGGAAACATTCCTGGGGGCAGGGACAGAACGGATGGGACTCGTTGTAGACGTTAGCGGCCTCCGTGTAGGCGTCGAATGCTGGGAACACACACGTGAATGTCTCAGGTATGGTGCAGCGTCTGAAGCCACCTGCGTGATATCAATCAATCGATAACTAATCATTAAATCAAACAGTCAGTCAATCACGAAATTAATTAGTTAATCATTACACCAAACACACAGCCAACAAATTCATCAATTAATTAATTAATCATTAAATCATCAGTCAATCAATCAGTCGTTCAATGAATAAATCACGCAATCAATAAATGAATTAGTGGTTGCATTAATTAAGTAATCAATTGTTTAATATAACATTAGATCAAACAATACAACTATTAACTAAAGGTTTCTACAAGCATATAATAAAGTATCCAATCAAACGATCCATCAAGCTATTAATTTGTATTGAGTGATTATAGTACTTAAATTACAAACACTATTTATACTTTACTTCTCTGAGCCTGTGGCTTGATGCCAAATTGTTTTACAGTGGATCAGTAGGTACAGGGTTCAAATCAGTGCTCTCACCGTCACTGACAGACTATCGAACAGGAAACTGACGTTAAACTTAGCTTTGGATATTGTCAACAGAGCAAATATAAATTCATATTTTAGAACACGAGTAGTTTTCCATTGCTTACCGGACATGTAGGCTAGTTTGCAGCCACACCTGTCAGTAACGAAGCGAGACTGACACATGTAGATACAGGTAGCGGCTTTGTATCCCTCTGCATCCTTGCAGTCTGTATAGGGTGGACCCGGCTGTCTGGTCTGAAACAGCAATCAATGAAGCAATCAATCAATCAATCAACCATTCAAACAATCAATAAATCTCTCAATCAATCAATTAATTAATTAATCAATCAATCAACCAATTAAACACTCAATCACTCAATCGATCATCAATCAATCGATCAATCAATCATTCCATCAATCAATCAATCGATCAATCAAACAATCAATCAATCAAGGTGTACTACAGGTACATGTATATTTTAATATAATCTTGATGTTAATTAATTGATATAACTTGGTGCAGATCATTTCTTACAATAAATCATCTACCAGCTAAGATTATCAGCGAAAACTGAGGAGGAGGATAAATATGGAGAGAGAGAGAGAGGGAGATTCAGAAGTATATTTGTTACTACCTTGACTATTTCCAGGGCGATGGACTTGTATATTCCAGGTCCTAGATTGTATCCGGACTCCAGCATCAGCGGAAACTCGTCCGTCCAGTGAATCAGGATCTGCGTGAATACATATATAACATGCATACTGTATATGAGTAGCTTTGATGCATTGATAGATCTGCGTGTGTACATATATAATATATATATATATATATATATATATATATATATATATATATACAGTATGTATGTATATATATATATATATATATATATATATATATATATATATATATATATAGGAGTAGCCTTGATGCACTGATACATGTTCTACATCCGTCAGAGCAAAACAGGATTTAACAGGATTTTGTAAATCCTGGGCTCTTCGATCACTGACATCGCTTTCGTGTTAGGCAACTGATGTCAAATATATACTTTACTAGTTTTACCAGCTTTAGCTACTAGGCTTTTGTTAATCCTACCTCAATCTTTATCTTATAATTATTTAGATACTATCGGCTACTTGACTACCCTTGCTGCCCGTAAGGTAGCGAGCCTTAACGAGCTACTTTACACCACCCATTGGCTAATGTTCCACCAGTTGTATACTTCCTACCAAGGCTGAGTTATTTTATAATGCTCCACAACTTCACTGACATCGGATGCATAGTTTAATTTGTGTCAAGGTTAATTCGAGGCTAGTAGACAATCGATGTCACAGCTAGAACAAGAGAACGACGTTAAATGAGGCAGGGAGAGAGAGGGTGTGAGAGAGTGAGAGAGAAATAGAGGGCGAGAAAGAGAGGGAGAGAAAGAGAGGGAGAGAGAAACGAGGAGAGAGACAGAGAGGGATATAGAGAGAGGGAAAAGAGGAGGAGAGAGGGGGAAAGATATATATATATATATATATATATATATATATATATAGAGGGAGAAATAGAGAGAGAGAGAGAGAGAGAGGGAGCGGGAGAGACAGAGAGAGAGAGAGAGGTATCTACCCTAAAGCCCACGGCTGGTGACTGGGCTGCTATGTACTCATCCTGATTAGCATAGAGCAACAGCTGTAGGCCTGTCTGTGACCCAGCAAGGTTAGTCGTGTATTTGTGCGAACCTGCGCAGTGGTTGCAATGATGTAACGCGAGAGAGAGAGATAGATAGATAGAGAGAGAGAGAGAGAGAGAGAGAGATAGAGAGAGAGATATATATATTGAGAGAGAGATGTTTACATCTAAGGAATTAAGAGTTTGATATAAGAGAAGTAAGATCCTAAACAGTGCAAGCTCATTTGCTAGGAATCGGTAGTTTGATTAGAAGAAAGTTAACTTTCACCGGTCTCAAGGAACTTCCTGCTATAACTCTGATTCACCAGAGCAACTGGATACTTAGATCTATAGCATATATTTATTTCCATGCTAGATGTTGGTATCTTTTTAAGTAGTATATATTTAATAGCAATTATATTTTTAAACGATCATATTGCATGAGATATCCTTAACGTTATGTTTTAATTATAGTCACTGCTTTTACACTTTGCTTTTAGTAATTGAACAAACGGTATATCTTAGTGCCGTCACGGCCTTTATTACCGATCACACAAAAATGTTTGAACTTTCTGTGTGCATGCACATATGTTTGTCAGAATTGTATATGCTGTGATAAATAAACAAATAAATAAAAGTATATGACCAAGTCTTAATGCATGATGCACTCTCTCTTTGAATCCGAGAACCGAACCCAAGACGTCTTACCTACAAGAGATGACGCTAGGGGTTTGGCTATTAGTTGCGACAGAATTATATATTTTATTTTCACAAAATTTCACAGGGTAAACACATCACTGAACGTGTGTCATAAAAATAAATAAGCATTATCAGAATCTAAGTAATAGATGTAATAAGTCGCGAAAGTGTCAAAATAAATGAGCATAAGAACTCGAATAAAAACTAATCAAAGAGGACGCAAGGTGTCCTATCTAGTTGACAGTAAGATGAGTAGTAGAGTGGAACCTGGGTTGAAGGTGAAGCAGGTGCCCAGACTTGTCTCTATTGTCTTGAGGTAGGACGTGTTCACTTCCTTACCAAACCACGACATCTGTGCAAATTGTAGTAGACAGAAAGAAAAGAAATAAATTTTATTTATTTACCTAATTATTTGTAATTTATTTATTTTTCAATTTTAATTGTATTTATTTATTTACTTCAAGAGCTTAAAGGATAATATTGCACATGTGTTGAGGAGACAGATCGTTTACGATTTTACAAAATATTTACATGTTTCAAAGACCACTCAACAGTGGTCTCTCGACAAGATGATCCATCAAACTTGTGGCTCGATATAGTACTCTTTATGAAGTGTGAAAACGCAGTCTGAATATGAATATGTATCTTGAACCTGACAGTGGGAGTGCACTGGAGAGCAAGCGATAGAGACAGAGAGAGAGAGAGAGAGAGAGAGGGAGAGAGAGAGATACAGGGAAATAGAGAGAGATAGAGCGATATAGATAGATAGATAGATAGATAGATAGATAGAGAGAGAGAGAGAGAGAGAGAGAGCGAGATAGATAGATAGAGATTGAGAGATAGATAGATAGATAGACAGAAAGCGAGAGAACATTGTGCTCAATGTTGTCATGGACGACAGTAGCACTCTAATTCTGTTGTTGTTGTTGTTGTTAAGAGAGAGGGAGAGATAGAGAGAAAAAGAGAGAGAGAGAAAAAGAGAGAGAGAGAGAGAGAGAGATAACTTGGCTATATATTAGCGAGACAGGATTATCAGATCTACCATGACGACAGCCTCTTTTACGGGCTGGGACGCTCTCTCCCATATCCTCTCCCACTCTTCCTGAGTCCTGGACTGAGTGTGGAAGCTCTTGATCCACTGCCTGGAGTAGTTCATACGAGCTGGGAAGTAGTGGTAGAACTTCTTCATCTCCTGTTCCAGTCCTGCAGGTGTGGGACATTTAAGTGAAGAGAAATGTAAGTGAGAGAAATATATTTATAAAAGGGAAATCAAATATAATTTTTCCCGTGTTGTGTACGGGTTGTTTGAGGAATTGACCAACCGGTGACAGAACTTGTCGTAGAAGGCGACTAAGGCACTAAGATTCATGCCATCGTCAGAAAGGGCATTCGGTTCAGAAAGGGCATTCGGTTGGTAAGCGTCTAAGCTCCAGAAATTGATACAAAATTTAAACAAATGGAAAAGACTCAAATAGGTGATTAGCTGATGTGATGTTGGACAGGGAGGATTTGAGACAGTCTATTCGGATCCCGATCCTAGTTAAACTGGGATTCAAGAGAAGATGCTGATGATGATGATAAAATCAAATATACCAATTATATATTTAAGCCAGATTAATTACATAAATCCCTTACATTGCTATGATCGCAATGGCCCTGTAATGTAAATCGCGTAAAACATTTAAATGAAAATCAGACAATTCTTTCTTTTCTGCGTCCATCAGAACAACAAGCAATTGATTTGAACAACTTGGTAAATCATTATTTGTGCTACACTGTAGCCGTCTTGATATAGTGTTTCTCTGCTAATGTATCGGGCGGAGCTGCTGAACTAGTCGCCTTTAAGAAACTAGATAAATACGGCGATCTATCCTTAAGGCATTAACTATGAAGATGTTCCTTTGACCATTGAAACCATGGGTCCCATGAATTTAGAGGGATGGAGTTGAGTTAATTAATGGTGTAGGCAGCTTATTGCAGAGCAAACCGGCGAAAAGAGAAACACCTCTTTTCTGGCTTTCCATGACTTTGCAGATATTTAATGCAGTCTGCTTCAGTAATTATTTTAAGCAGCTAGATGACCTCGAGTAGCCGGGCGGCGATTCAGCTCGTATTGCTCTAATAATTTTTATCAAACCCCCGGGAAAAGTAATACAAAAAAGAAAATAATAGTAATTTTAAATATTAATATTAATTATAAAGTTTCAAAGTCCATTTCATCATGCAAAATTAATGTCAGGGACATCACTTAATTCAAATTAATTTTATAAATACACAAGAGAACATAAAAATTACGAAAGCATAAAAATAGCGTAAACTAGGATAACAATTCTCACACAACATACCCAGTTCTCTGATAACAGATTTCTTCAGGTAGTTTTCATTGCAGATGGTGACTTGAGGAAACGGCAGCTTCTGACTCTGATAGTAGTTAACATTCGTGGACGTGGGATAGCTCAGGTAGTTCTTTATCCTGTCCTGGATCTGATATCCCGCCAGTCCCAGCCCAGCGATCATGAGCAAGGACCAGACAACACGTCTCCAGCAGGCGGTGGTGCTGCGGCAAGCGTGCCTCACTCCGATCACTGAAACGTCGTTGACGAAGCTCTGAAACCTGTCTTCATCTACACCTAGTGACCTCTCACCCCTAGGCTCAGGGTTAAATCTATAGGTGGGAGGTCGGCTCTCGTAGGGTGGGTATCTGCCTTTATACATTGAAAACACCTTTTCTTCCAGGCTGGAATTCATTTATAGTCGACTCTAATCTGCTTTGTAGTTGTTTATTGTTGTTTAGTTTATGAGAGAACGTGTCGGACTTTTATTAATATATTTTAAATTTCTAGGCCCTATCACAGAAATACTGTAAAGTAGCAAATCGTTGAGCTGGCTTAGATAGTACAATTCAATATCAGTTTTAATGTTTTCTAGAACTTAAACAGCAGTATCAAATGGCAGATCTTGGATACACATATTATGCAGTATAATTATTTAAACAATCTCCTGATTAATGGTCACCATCAACGCATTACAATGGGCACAGTGTAAAGGTAATAAGTTTACAATTCTCTATTGATTGATTGATTCAATAATTAAATTTTTTTGCAGGTGCCACGATACCACTATATCTATACATTCCTGTAGAGTTTATCAAGCTTGCTTTATGTCTCCCTGTCACAACGAATATCAACAGACTCTGCTCTGCTCGTATTTCGAGCCCGTGGCCTCTTGTTCAGCAATCTGACGTGCTATTAACTAGACCATTATAGCAGAAAAATATTTACCGAATTTTGAAAGTTCTATTTTTAAATAATCTTTTACTTTATTTATATCTAATATAATCTAATGAGCTAGTTTAGATATATTAACGCTAAACACGGCTCTATCATTTGTCCAATATCTATTTATGGTGAGTCTAAATTTCAAGATATCCTCAAATTTATAATTAAAGCAACTTTTTTGAATAAATTAAATTTAAAATTGATATCTGGATAGTCGTAATGGTACATTGCTAGAACGCCCGCCTTAGGATTGATAGGTTCGGGTTCAAATCCAAGTTCAGTTAAAAGTGTCCATTTTCCTAGATGTGTTTTTGCACACGGGCACATCCAGTTAATAAACCTATTCGACAAGTTGACCAGCCTCTGTTGCTCATCTCTCAACAATCACACAGCGCCTGTTGACCGTCATACAGCTGATCTCGTTGTTTTTATATCACCATAATTTGATGTATCAGCAATTTTAACAAATTACATTTTATTGACAGTAAAAGTTTAATTTAAGTACTTGTTTTGTCTACATGTAAAATATACTAATAGAATTACGTGGACAATTGACGATAAATGTTTTTATATCGGCTAATGGATGAATGCGAGAGATTGAGAGCTGCGTAATGATGCTCCACATAGCGCTATGACAGTGTGTCATGAATCAGATAGATAGATAGATAGATAGATAGATAGATAGATAGATAGATAGATAGATAGATAGATAGATAGATAGATAGATAGATAGATAGATAGATAGATAGATAGATAGATAGATAGATAGATAGATAGATAGATAGATAGATAGATAGATAGATAGATAGATAATAGATAGATAGATAGATAGATAGATAGATAGATAGATAGATAGATAGATAGATAGATAGATAGATAGATAGATAGATAGATAGATAGATAGATAGATAGATAGATAGATAGATAGATAGATAATAATAGATAGATAGGATAGATAGAGCATAGATAGATATAATAGATAGATAGATAGATAGATAGATAGATAGATAGATAGATAGATAGATAGATAGATAGATAGATAGATAGATTGATAGATAGATAGATAGATAGATAGATAGATAGATAGATAGATAGATAGATAGATAGATAGATAGATAGATAATAGATAGATAGATAGATAGATAGATAGATAGATAGATAGATAGATAGATAGATAGATAGATAGATAGATAGATAGATAGATAGATAGATAGACAGACATACAGACAGACAGATAGACAGACAGACATATCGATAGATAATATTTGCTAATGTTCCAGTCCACTGCGTCGTGGAGCAAGCATTACAAGGCTCTGACTACTATTGAGAGAAATGCAGTGTGAGAAACATGCAACAGCAGTGAAGGTGCAAACCTTTACTTGCCATTAGCCTACGATCCATGCAATTCTTAAACAAGATAGTTTTTTATAATCTGGGTTCTTTTGTGAAGCTTTATAGTAGCAGCCTAGTTAGTAGCATGCAGAATGATTAAAAAGTTCACGTTTCTTACACACTAGAGAACCAGCCATTTATTTAGGCCTAAATAATATTTGCACTCAGGAACTTGTTTAGAATAGTCAAAATTCAAGTGGGCAATTATTTCAGTTTCATGATAACATGTGCGAGATTACGCTGCATCTAAGCACTTGCTTTTAATTTATTTAACATAAAACTTTTGTTGTTGGGTTGGTCGCAATAAATTGCAATTTGAAGAAAAATTGACCTTTCTCGTAACTTAACTGATTGTACAAGAACCTGTCAGTAACTCTACTGTAG
Source organism: Enchytraeus crypticus (assembly GCA_905160935.1). NCBI lineage: Eukaryota > Metazoa > Annelida > Clitellata > Enchytraeida > Enchytraeidae > Enchytraeus > Enchytraeus crypticus. The sequence goes on from CAJHZI010000053.1 coordinate 74,950, forward strand.
CTGCTGATTCTTCTTCTTTTTCTTTTTCTTCTTCTTTTACTTTTTCTTCTTCTTCTTCTACTGCACAGACTGACTGACTGACAAATGTGCATATCAGTGATATGCACATTTGTCAGTCAGAATTTTGTAAAATTAGTTTAAGCATGCCTTAAGATGAAAAAAAACATGTGCTGATGAGAACGAAAATGATCCTAAACAGTGCCTGTCAGGTGATTTATTAAAATATTGTGAGTCCTTTTCCTTGGAAAATAGTATTGCTATTATTTTATGACTTTTTTATTATTTGTTCTTAGCGTTGAACTTCAACTAGTATAGTTTCACACATCCGCTTACAATAACCTAGCGGCTTAAGCCAAACACCCGTGTCTTATTACCTAGAGTCTGAACAAATCTGAATTGAGCTTCAAAAAAATAACTGTTCATTTGAATCATGTGACATCCAATTATATGATAGATCCAATTATATGATAGAGTACGATCGATGGTCGACCAGATGATATTGCAGCCGAAATTTACCTGAATGACAACATAACCCGCTAAAAATACGTCTCTACGTCCGCATATACGTTGTTAACTATTTAGGCCCTACTCCTAAGCGTTCATCAATGGTTTCAGCCTATAATTGCACGGCTTACATGTAGCTCATAAACATTCAGGATATAAACATGGAGCACAAGTACGTATATAACGAGGGTTATACTGTTGGGTTCTTAGTGCTCTGCCCGTTCTTTTATTTAGGAAATGAAGCGTAGCTCTAATTCTGTCACAGTTCATGATTTGGCGATATTAGAATTCAAACCGAGATATTTTAAGACTAGATAGTTATTTGATACTGTAGAAGTGTTATAACTTGTGAATCATTTAACACTAGATGTGTTATGACTAGTGAAACATTTAATACTAGATGTGTAATGACTAGTGAATCATTTATCACTAGATTTGCTATGACTAGTGCATCGTTTTATAATAGATGTGTTATGACTAGTGAATCATTTAACACTAGATGTGTTATGACTAGTGAATCATTTAATGCTGCAACAGATCATTTTATTATATTCGAAAACACGAGGATATGGCTAAAGACATGACTGAGGTCATGACTGAGGGCATGACTGAGGACATGATTGAGGACATGATTGAGACCATGACTGAGGACATGACTGAGGACATGACTGAGGACATGACTGAGGACATGACTGAGGACATGGCTGATGAGGGTTAGGTTTAGGGGTAGAGTTATTTAAAATAATACTAATAAAACTATTTTCTTATTTAATTTTTAAATACTGATTTTGTTAGGTTTTAATTAGTCAGTAATTATATACTGGGTTTAATATCCGAACAGCTTCGCTTCAAGATGTCATCAGATCAGAGGGTTTAACGACAATGTCAGAAGCCTGAAAGCCTTCTCTTCAAGACGTCAGCGGTACAGCATTGAACGTCTGTCAGGATTGAGTGATGACCCAGTTCTCAGACTTAATAATGAACAACGCTCCAAACAGTCAAACGTCCTGGGATCTGAGAAATCCTGCAGTGCCCACTCCTAGGATGATCCTTGTCGATTAGAGGCTGTGATAGCTGGTTAACGTCAGTTTCCTAACTCGAAAGCGATATCAGTGACGGGCGAGCCTATGATTTGAACCCCTCGGACATACTGATTGAACACACGGACATGCGGACATATATGCCTAACCCTAACCTAACCTGAAAATACGATATATCATACAACGATATATCATACAACGATATATCATATATTATTTGAAGTCTTCAATACCATATGATGACATACACTGATTTAATAATAGAAGTACTAATGCGGGTTTAACGTCAGGGTCAGCAGCTCAAAGGGCTTCTCTTCAAGACGTCCTTAGGTTAGCAAATCAGCCTGAAATATATGACCTGTATACAACCTGTCACAGGCATACCCCTGTGGTCAAGCAACTCACCTCCCCCCTACAGGCTTCAAGGACTATAATAAAGCTAAGGTTAACGTCAGTTTCCTCATTCGAAAGGGATGTCAGTGACGGTCGAGCTCAGGATTTGAACCCAGCCCATACTGATCCGCAGTCGAATATCTTACAGACTTCGCCACTGGCTGGAGCCAGTGGCGAAGTAGGTTATATCCCCTGTACATTTACACCAGTTGTGATTTAAATGTTTGGAAACTACGAATACATAATAATAATAATAATCATAATAATAGTAATAATAATAATAATAATTTAAGCAGCTAGATGACTTCAAGTAGCCGAGCGGCGATTCAGCACGCATCGTTTGAATCTTATTTATCAAAACTCAGGTTCTTTACACCGGGGTAAAATTTAATATAAAAAAATACAACAAAAAAATAATAATAATAACAATAATAATAATAAAGGTTTAACGTCTGTTTCCTCATACAAGGATGATGTCAGGGACGTCCCCATCACATGTTATCACAAATCGATTCATCTCAAACGATATGAAAAAATATGTGCTGAAGAAAAAGATCCTAAACGGTGCTATTACCTAGCAGTTAATATTATCAAATAGGTCCTTAATATTATCAAATAGGTCTTCTACCTTGACACCAACTCCTTCTCTTTTTCAATCAATTTTGGATTATTTTGAGTAATTCCAGAATTATCTTTTCTCGTTTGATTAGACTTTGAGTTCCAGCTACTGACTGAAGAATACTGACAAATCGATTCACCTCAAACGATATGAAAAAATATGTGCTGAAGAGAAAGAAAAAGATCCTAAACGGTGCCGGTCCGGTGTTCAAAAACAGTCAGACAGGATGAAATATGTAATTACAATGTTCCGGCTTCCCTCAGATTCTTGAGTGAAACTGTAGACAAATTCAAATGGTCTGTAGACGACCATAAGTTTGCAGCTATGTGTAAACTCATATTTTACGCGCTTTGTATTACAGTGACCTGGCGTGACTTGATTCTTGGGTGAAACCTTAAATCAGTTAAAGAGTTAAGTTTACAGTCTTATCTAAATTGATCGACATGTACAACTTCTTCATAGAAAGTATATATTGCTCTATCAAAACGATCTTAAGGAATACCAATAATGCCGCACCAAACCGTCCCTCGACTGGGGTAGGAGGAAAAAGAACCGAAGAGACAACGGTGTATAGAGATGCGGGCGCCCAAATGATTCACCCTGTTACACCCACTGAACCTGATGATATAGGAACAACCAGCCAAAATATTATTGGAGTATCACCCAGTGATATCCATATAGAAGGAGATATACATGGTTTTACTAATGCAATGGTTGAACCTAAATCTGACAAAATAATCCTTATCAAAGAAAAGGTTTGATTACCAGTCTCTCTATCTCTCTCTCTTAGTGCACTGCCTACTGGCAGGTTCGTGATATATAACGCCTCCACTCTGCTCTGTCTTCCGCTTTCTCTTCATGTCCACATATGAGTGGATCTTTGAATCATCTATTAGACAAATTCTTGGCTTGTCTCTGCCTCTCTAGCTATTCAACAGATCCTCTCGATTTACTGTTACATTCAAATATTCGCAAGCCTTCGATGATTTCTCTCTCTCTCTCTCTCTTATATATTTTTCTCTCTCTGTCTCTCTCTCTCTCTCTCTCTTTCTCTCCCTCTCTCTGTTTGTCACTCCGCTATTACTTTTGCTATTACTATAATTATTATTATTTTTTTTTATTTATACTTTACCCCGAGTGTAAAGAACCCGAGGTTTGATAAAAACAATTAGAGCAATAGGTGCTGAATCGCCGCCCGGCTACTCGAGGCCATCTACATCTAGCTGCTTAAAAGATTTGCTGAAGCAGACTGCATTAAATCTTTGCAAAGTGATGGAAAAATTATTATTATTATTATTACTATCATTAGTATTATTATGATGCTGATGATTATTATCATCGTTATTATTATTATTATTATTAAAATTATTATTATTATTATTATTATTATATATTTTTAAAATTTATTTATTTATTTTATTTTATTTTATGAATTTACCCCGGTGTTAAGAACCTGGGGTTTGATAAAAACGATTCGATTATTATTATTATAATTATTATAGTAATAATAATAATAATTATTATTATTAGAGGTTAAAATATTGATCCTGTGAAAGGTAAACGTTGCTGATAGCAGCAGCGGGTGACATTGCCCTGAATCCACTGCTTTTGGCTCCAGCAGCGCCCGCCTCCACTTCATCTGTTATCGATCCACCACGACTGTGACTCCCCTGAACAGGCGTTGATGATGATGATGATGATGATGATGATGTTGATGATGTTGATGATGATGACGATGATGATGATTACTATTATTATTATTATTATTATTATTATTATTATTATTAAACGTTGCTGATCGCAGCAGCGGGTGACATTGCCCTGAATCCATAACCTTTGGCTCTAGCATTATTATTATTATTATTATTATTATTATTATTATTGTTATTATTATTAATTAATTATATTATTCCATACAAAAACTCCGTCTTAGCCAAGCAGAAATTTTTCGAACACAATTTTTAAATACTCTTTTGTCTTTTAAGCCTGACATTGCAACAATACTGCTGAATACAAATATGTAGTATCTAAGTTTTATGATTTATGATAAATATAAAAAAGTTGATAAGAAATGTATATTAAATGCCACAGGAGGACTTAGGGTACAATGCTACGACTCCGGTCAATAACACGACCCCTATCAGTTCAGACGACAAAACTTTTACTACTGAGCAATGCGTAGAGCTGCTGAAGAAAACACAAAGTCTAACACCGGAATTGAAGTATTTTAGCCTTTTCCATTTGATAAGTATATTATATTTGTATATAGCCAATTGCTTTATTGTATCACCAGGTCTACTTTATATATATATATATATATATATATATATATATATATATATATATATATATATATAATCTAATGAGCCAGTTCTGTCTGTCTGTATGACTGTCTGAAATAGCGATAACGCTGTTTACGCTCGCTGGCAAAATTCCTTAATGGTTACTCTAATTACAGCGCTGCTATTTGACGATTATGAATTTACGAAGAGTACTTAAAAAAATTATCTCTGCGTCATAGTTGTAATTTTTTAAAATAATAAATAATTACAATACTAATTTTCTCTTTTCAACTCTTTCTGAATCAAAATGAAACTTTTGAGACTCGGGTTATAAATATAATCCTCTAGTCCTCCTGCTTTACCGCGTTTTTTCATTTGTTGCTATCAATCAATATATATTACAATACTAATTCCTAATAAGAAATAACCGTTAATTACAGATTTGTCCGACGTCCACTGTAGATTTCTGGCGAGTATAAATTTCATCGCATCACATCGTCATATTTATAATTTATAATTAAAATAGCTCTTTTGTCAATCAATCAATCAATAAGAATTTAACGTCCGGTTCCTTGTCATAAGGCAATGTCAGGGACGTCTCTTGCAGGCACTACACAAACAGACGCCAAAGCACCACACGATGACGACTGAGTATACAGAGACCACAAGAGAAAGCGAGATCGAAACAGTGCAAGTCCAAGATCCAAGGCAAGCTGGTCGAAATTTAGACCTATGGCGGAAAGAGATGGGTTTTTAGCTTGCCAAGGAAAGTACAATACAATTACAAGATCGAAGGTCTTGTGACAGAGAGTTCCATATTGTCGGAGCAGAAAACGTGAAGGAGCGTCTGCCCATAGCAGATTTAATATTTGGTACGGTGAGAAGGCTTTTACTAGAGGAACGAAAACTACGAGAGGGTTGATAGATGAATAAAAGATCAGATAGATAGGATGGTTTACCATAATTTAAACTTTTGAAGGTCAAGGAAGCTATCTTGAATTTTATACGTTCGGATACTGGTAGCCAGTGCAGCTTTTTAAGAAGAGGAGAGGTGTGAGATTTGAGTATTTTTACATTACAGACGACTCGAGAAAGAGAATTTTGAAAGTGTTGGAGACGAATTAGAGAGGTCTTTGGGAGATCATTCAGCAGGGAGTTACAGTAATCAAGTTTAGAATGGACAAGCGCATTAACTAATACAATGGCGGAATTAAAAACAAGGGACTTACGAATTTGACTCAATTGACGGATATGGAAAAAAGAAGAACGACAGACTGCTGAAATATGAGTTTTAAAGTTTAGATTAGAATCAAAAATTACCCCAAGGTTATGTGCAGAATCTGTTGATATTAAGGGGATATCTTTAAATGTAATGGTTGAGCTAGTTATTTTATGTTATGTACCATACGATTCTGGAGAATCGTATGGTACATTGCTAGAAAGTCCACGTTAGATTTAAAAGGTTCGCGTTATTTTATATTCATATAAAATATTTGTTGTACTGTATTTGTTGTACTGTAGAGTTTTTGTATTCAAATATATATATATATATATATATATATATATATATTATATATATATATATATACTATATATATCTATAATATATATATATATATATATCTATATATATATTGTTTCTGGAGAATCGTATGGTACATTGCTAGAAAGTCCACGTTAGATTTAAAAGGTTCGGGGTTCAAATCCAGGTCTGTTAAAATGGCCTTTTTCGTCCCAATTTTGGAGACGCGTTATTTTCAGCCACTTTTGCTGTCTGTTGGAATCAAATACATAATTTATACAACACTTATTTGACTCATGGGACTAGGGCGGGGGGGGGGGGTAATGTGAGCCTTAAATTCCTCAGGACTCCACGAAATAGTGTTAGAGATCTTGCTAAGAGTATAAATTTAATCGTTTATCTAGTGTGTGTTATCATTATGGCTCTAAATGTATTTGGTGTGCTATATTTGTCGTACTGTGTATTTGTTGTACTGTGTATTTGTTGTACTGTGTATTTGTTGTATTGCATGTGTTGTATTGTATCTGTTGTATTATATCTGTTGTGTTGTATTTGTTATATTGTAGTTTTTGTATTGTATTTGTTGTATTGCATTTGTTGTATCGTATCTGTTGTATTATATATGCTGTATTGTATTTGTTGTATTGTATCTGTTGTATTGTATTTGTTGTATTGCATTTGTTGTATTGTATCTGTTGTATTGTATCTGTTGTATTGTATTTGTTGCATTGTATTTGTTGTACTGTATTTGTTGTATTGTATCTGTTGTATTGTATTTGTTGTATTGTATTTGTTGCATTGTATTTGTTGTATTGTATTTGTTGTATTGTATTTGTTGTATTGTATTTGTTGTATTGTATTTGTTGTATTCCATTTGTTGTATTGTATCTATTGTATTGTATTTGTTGTATTGTATCTGTTGTATTGTATTGGTTTTATTGTATGTGTTGTACTATACTTGTTTGTATTTACAAACGATGAACCTTGCACTGTCAGCTCTCACCTGAGAGTCACTGGAGTTTCCTTCTCGAGAGAGCAAATTTTCATCGAATACATTGAGAAGAAAAGTAAAATATTTACCCAGAGAGAAATTCTTGCGATGTTTGGGGAGTTGTTGGGTATGGGACGGTCCCGGATCAAGCTTGTCCAGTTAAAGGAATACGGTTCCTGCAGCAGAACAGTAAAGCCCGGAGATGATGTATGTCATCATACTGATTCTTTTCAAACGTCATCGATTCTCAGTGCCTTTGTAGTTGAAAATGGTAAGAAATAAGCTATGCATTTTCAAATAGGCTGAATTCTAATGTACAACGAAGTTTAACAGGCTTAAAGTTTTTAAGAAATATAATGATGATGCTATATTAGTCATGGCGGAGTAGCCATCTCTTTAATGAGTAGGCCTACTAAATAGAAATGGTTTGATTTATGGAATACCATTGACCAGGCTTGAGTAATTCAAAAAACATTAATTAAAGATATCATGCAATACACTAAGTAAGCACTTACATACTGACTTTTAGGAAAATAATGAAACAAAATATAAATAAATATAAACGGTTGCATCAAAGCTGAGGCAAGCTTAGAATACGCATTACGAATTGTATTGATTACGACTGTAGGATATTTCGTGCAGGCGTGGAGACCTTTTATTAAAGAAATATATTGATTGTTTGGAAAACATTCAAAAAGGAGCAACTACATTTACAATGACTGCTGAATGAAGAGGTTAAGTTGTGGATCTAGGTTAAATACTTCAGTTCTGATTATTTTAGAAAATAGACATACCAGAGGAGATTTTACTCAAGCTTTCGACAATGTTGAGTTTGGAGAAATTTTCAAATTGTCACGCTAGAACAATCTCTCTCTCTTAGTGCACTGACTACGGCAGGTCCATGTTATGTAGCGCCTCCACTCTTCTCTGTGTTCCGCTTTTCTCTTCATTTATACAGAGAAAAGTGGAGGCTTAAATAACATGAATCTGCCAGTGGGCAGTGCATGAGTAAGCTGGAACAATAGGACGTAGATTTAAAATAACATAGGTTAGGTCCAGATTTGAGATTAGAAGAATATTTTTCAGTCAGAGAGTTGTCAATACATGTGTATGGAACTTGTTACCTCAGAATTTAGTAGAGGCAGAGCCAGTGAATGCTTTTAACAATAGGTTAGATAAGAATGGAATAAAGTGCATAGAGTTAATAAGTTGCTCTTGTTTTGTTTAGTTAGATCAATTTATAGAGAGGTATGTAATCTGCGACTGGACTTGGACTTACAATTCTTCCCACTTCTTGAAAGTGAACCAGTATAATTTCGTTAAGTTCAGTTACAATAAACTATTTTAATTTACTAGTCATATTAATGATTGACTAGCTCAAACCAACATTATTCTTTTCAGAAACTGAAAAGAGCGGGGGCCAAATATATTCCATGTCCTGTGGTCACGACAAAAAGGAGCGTGGAAAAACGTATGTCCGATGGGAAAACAAACATTGGTCTATCGCTCATTTAAAATCAATGGAGCAGAATCCTGACGGTGCCTGTGGAATTAGAAATGAGCAGGTGAATGATACTGACTTGAATGGTAACAACAACGAATCACCTGCCATTCGAACTGCAAATCGCGATGATCCTCAGGGATCAGAATGGAAACCTCTCGGTGAAGTGGAACACGTCATTTTCTCAGACTGGAATGAGTACTCCGTAGATTGCTCTCTCATTAAAATGTCACCAAATTTAAAAAGTATACTTGACGGAGTTATTATTGAAGATCGGAAGGTTTTCATAAGCCATCCTCATGACGTCGACATGTCAATTATTTCCACCAAAGTGCAAACGTACTCAACACACTCAAAACCAGGATTAGTGTTTCGTTACCCTGCAAACGAGTTAGGAGTCAATATCCACGAGAGGCCGATAATACGAGCCCTTAAAATAAGATCTCTCGATTCAACGGATGAAAACCCTCGAGGTATGATTGATCAATTTAATTCTCTCAAAAATTAACATTGCTTGGTTTTAGTTCTTTAGGTATATAGTAGATTGATGATAAAAGGAGATTCTGCAGACTGGTTATCTAAATTTAACAAATATTTTGCCAAGTATTTAAATGAATTCAATCCCGCACTTATTGTTTGTCTGTTCATGCACCTTCTTTGCAGATTCTAGATTTTTTTTCTTCTCTTTAGTTTAGAACTATGAGCATGGTTCTATGGCGTTACAGTATAGAACTATGCATAGTGTCAGGGTTCGCGCTTCTACACGTCTTTATTTTTGTAAGTTTCTTTGCGTTTTCAATGTGCTACATTGAATTACTACATTGTTGTTGACGCGCGTAGCTGCGAAGAAGGTGAGGCAGTTTGTTGTGAGCGATGTTAGGGGGGCTTGGAGTTTTGTGTTATGGCAGAATAGCTAGATTTAGTTTTGAGGTGGTTTTCCAAGTCAATTGTTGAGATATAGACGATAATACCAGGATACTAGTCGTAGATATTTTAGTTTATAGTACCAGGATACTATTAGGATAGTTATAGCAGTGTGGCAGTGAGTTCATAGGTCTAGGAGCCAATAGTTTTATAGAAGGTTTTATTTTAGTAGCTAGTTTAGGATTAGCACGCTAGTTTTAATCTAATTTCACTGTAGCACCAGGCTGCATAGTTTAATTCTAATCTAGTCGTCTAGTTTATAAATTAGTTATAGTGGTTGTTTTAAGTGTGGTTCATTTAAGTTATAGTTAGCTTGGTTGTATTGAATAAAGGGTTATGTGTTGAAGGTGATCTAAATATATTGATTTCTATTTTCGTGGTTAAAGTAATTTATTATGTTCTGATCGATGTTTGTTCTGGTTTAATTATACCATAATTCATGTATTAGTGTTCCAATTTTAAATGTATTAAATAATTTTTCTTCTTCATTTTTTAAAAACAATGATTTTATTATGTTTTAATTAGTTTAGTCGATACTAAGTTTATCGAGGCCGGAATAGGGTTTACCGTCCGTGTCTGACAATTTGTGACTCAGGCTTAGATCATGTTCTGACATACTGGTGCCCAGACCCGGGAGTTTGAACTAGGAAGAATGAGTTATTTGTAGAATTAGCTCATTTAGAATTAGTAGTAGTAGAATCATTAATTGAATAAAAATAATTGTGAAGTTTTGATTTTGATCATTTGATGTCAGAATCATAAATCGTGTTTTGTTCTGACACACAGCTTAATAATTTAAGTGATATTGAAACTGTAAGCTTAAATCAATTCCAACAAGGTTCCGTAACTGTTTTAAAGGTAATTTTGTTTATTTATTTATGTAGCAATATTTTATTAATTGTAGAACGGTATTGATTCAATTATGTGAGAAAGAAACAGTACTATATAAGCTTCTTTGTTTGCTATTTGAATGTCTGTTTGAATAAATGTAATAATTAGAATACCGCCTTGTGTCTAATACATAGCCTCTGTGTCTGTAGCAGACTTCTTCACGACGTAGCATTAATGAAGGAACCCGATCAAAATCATCGGTGTCAAATGCAAAGTAAATTAAAAAGTAAACACGCATAATAGTGAAATACGTTGATATCTATCACTTTTAACACCACATGTTTAATCTGTTGGGCAATTTAGTCCATTTAACGTATAACCAGTCCAGTAAATGTCCGAGATTTTACTCTCAGATCAGCGCGGCTGGGATTCGAACCCACGAAGGTTCAATTAACCTCAGGATCTGTCATTTAAAAGCTCATGACATTAATACTTGAGCTATTGAGATATTCAATATGTGATGTGTACATTCAGCATACTCCAAGGCGAATATAGAAACGGTAATTTAAACTCCATTAATACATGTATAAACCCATAAAAGAGATACTATTTTAGTAAAATGCGATACTGCACATAAAGTCATTGTGTGCGGAAGTAATCCTTTAATTAAGGATTGTTATGTAAAGTATAAACAAGAGGGTAATCACTAAGGGTAAACAGGCTTGTTTTCTCAGGGAATGACGCCCTTGCCCAGTAAATGTTAGTCGAAGCTGAGGAAGGCATAGGGGGCCCACCTCCTCATAATCAGAATCCCCCAAGAATAACGGTATATCAAAAGGAATGTAATAGATAATTTAAAGATCCACTCATAGTATGTGGAAGCGAAGATGAAAATGGAAGATAGAGAATAGTGGAGGCGTTATATACCATGGACCTGCCAGTAGGCAGTGAACTAAGAGAGAGAGAGATCTGTAAAATATAGATTATTTACATGTACACATATAGATTGTTTGATTTCAGCGATACACGGTGCTGGTGAAAGTGGATTACTGCTGGTAACTCTGGTAGACTCAGGTACTCCGGGTGGAGACAACGCAATCAATGTGGAAGCCGTTGCTATACTCATCGCTGTCAGAAAATACATCAGTGACGGAGAAGAGAGAAGCTATTCCATTGCTCTCCCGATTTCAATTGCTCTCAAGGATTTGGAACAATATAAGATTTTCAAGAGTCTAACATTTTGGAAACCAGAATAAACTTCAAACTTGTAAAATAAATCTAGAGTCTGATCTAGCAACAACACTAATAATAACAACAATTAGAGTGCCACGGTCGTCAATGACAAAATCGAGCATTATTGAGTCAAAATCAAGCCGACCAGCATTATTTATAAGAATTTTACAGATGCCAAGATGTACAGCTTGGCATTAGTATCTGCATTGTCCTATCTAATCTAAATGTGGAGGGTAAGTGCTTAATCATCCGTGTCAGCTTACGAGAGAAGAATGTATATTTATCTTCGAATTGGAGTATAGTAAAGATTTCACATATTTTCATTTTTAATTCCCACTATGAAATGTTAAAATAGTATTATAGCAAAATTACTGATCACATAAGATGATATCAAACTAATTTAGGGCTATTTTACTTTTGTAAGCTTTTACTTAATTCAAAAATTCAAAATAAATCTTACACTAATATTGGAAACTTTATATATGTATATATATATATATATATATCTCAGTGCACTGCCTACTGGCAGGTCCATGGTCCATAACGCCTCCACTCTTCTCTGTCTTCCGCCTACCTCTTCATTTCCACATATGAGTGGGTCTTTAAATCATCTAAATACCTAATCTCGGCCTAATATATTATATATATATAATATATATATATATATATATATATATATATATATATATATATATACATATAGATATAATATAATAAATAAATACATATATATACTATTATATATATTTAATAAATTTTTTATATTTGATATATATAGGCCCCTATATATATATATATATGTATATATATATATATATATATATTTATATATATATATACATGTATATATACATATAGTATCTGTCAGGGTTCGTACTTCTGTATATATATATATATATATATATATATATATATATATATATATATATATATAAGTTTCTTTGTGTCTTCAATATGTTATATTGAAGTTATATTGAAATTATATATATTGTTGCATTGTTGTTGTGGTCGCGCGTAGTAGCGAAGAAGATGAGTCAGTTTGTTGTGAGCGATGTTAGGGGGACTTGATTGTTTGATGTCGTGCTGTGTAGTTTGATTTAGTTTTGAGGTGGTTTTCCAAGTCAATTGTTGAGTTCTAGACGATAATACCAGGATACTAGTCGTAGATATTTTAGTTTATAGTACCAGGATACTATTGGGATAGTTATAGCAGTGTGGCAGTGAGTTCATAGGTCTAGGAGCCTATAGTATTATAGAAGTTTTATATTAGTAGCTAGTTTGGGATTAGCACGCTAGTTTTAATTCTAATTTCACTATAGCACCATGCTGCATAGTTTAATTCTAATCTAGTCGCCTAGTTCATAAGTTAGTTATAGTGGTTGTTTTAAGTGTGGTTCATTTAAGTTATAGTTTAGCTATGTTGTGTTGAGTAGAAGTTTTTTTCAGTGTTAAACTTGATTTGAAAACTTGATTTGAAAGTGTTGTTTTCGATCTTAGTGGTTAAAGGGATTTATGAAGTTCTGATCGATGTTTGTTCTGGTTTAATTATGCCCTAATTCATGTGTCATTGTTCTTGTTTTATTGTATTAAATACTACTTTATTATTTAATTTCTAAACACTGATTTTGTTATGTTTTAATTAGTATAGTCTGAACTGAATTAATCGAGGCCGGAATAGGTTTTAACGTCCGTGTCTGACATTTTCGGACTCAGACTTGGATCCTGTTCTGACAGTATGTTGATTTTCTTCTTCTAGTACACCGAGGCACTGCCCAACGGCATGTTCATGGCATATAACTCTTCCAATCAATTCTCTCCTCAGCATTTCTTTTCATCTCTCTATGAATTTGTTATCAAACACAAATGTGTTAACTCCCAAAATCTTAACATAATATAACATTACAGAGTCAGGAAGCCATTATATGCTTGTTTAAGACTCATCAGGCTCTTAACTAAAACCGATTATAAATAAAATCACATAGACTTCATGTCAACATGTCAAATTGATACATGCCTATGTACAACACTGAACATGCAAATAGCATCTAATTTACATGTTCTTATGTTTATCATATTTATTTTTAAAAGCATTCACTGATTCTGCTTCCACAACTTCGCTTGGTAAACTATTCCAAGCATTTATAACTCTCTGACTAAAGAAAAATTTCCTTAAATCTAGTCTACTTCTAAATTTACTAAGTTTATAAATATGTCTCCTTGTGTTTCTCTTGTTTGACAAATTAAACCAAATACTATGGTTAACTTTGCTGAAGCCTTTGAGTATCTTAAAAACTTCTATTAAATCTCCTTTAGTTCTTCTCTCACTTAAATTGATTAATCCTATGAATTTTAATCTATTCTCATAACTAAGTTTTTGACAGTCAAATACCAGCCTTGTTGCTCTGGCTTGTACAGGTCTTGGTCTGCCTCTATAGGTAACACGTTTCCATGGCATTCTTCTTTCAACTACATCTCTCAGCAAGCCATCCCTCATATAAATATGTCTTACACATCATTTCTTTCTATTTCATATCGCATCTACCAGTGTCTACTTGGATGTGTCTACATGTACATCTGTACCAAATCTCTCAATAACTTCTCCTTTTGTAATTTTGTGAGTCCAACTAATCTTGTCTACTTTCATCTATATCCAAATTTCCAATGCCTTTAGTTTCCAGATATCTGCTCTCTTTAATATCCACGTTTCACATCCGTAAAGAAATGTCGACCACACCAATATATTCACAAACTTTTTCTTTACGTTTCTTTCCAAAATAGTTTGTTGTTAGGTCTTATCTCTTTCCGAAAGCCCCATTTAGAACTGATAGGATTTATTTGTAATATACTTGTTCATGTACATGCATTTTTTGCATATATATATATATATATATATATATATATATATATATATACATAGAGATCTATATTCGCTATAGATACAGTATATATTTATATATGATATACTCTATATGTAATATATATATATATATATATATTATATCTATCTTAAGAGAGAGCACATTAGATTATAACTATATATATATATCTTATATATAAGAGATTGATATATATATAGATATATAGATATAGATAGATATATGTTACAATCAATTACAAAAAAAATATGAACATGTACATGTTTATATTTTTGTTTTGTAAAAAAGTAAACACGCAATATAGTGATATGATCAACTATGTTGATATCTATCACTTTTTAATAATTGTAACGATGTACATGTATATATATATATATATATATATATATATATATATATATATATATATATATATATATATATATACATGCATATACATGCAAAAAATACCATTACTGTGATATCACACGTATTACTCGCCTCTGGAATGGACAATATTACATGTGAACATCTTCAATATGCTCATCCTATTGTTTGCAGTTGCATCACTATGTTGTTTAACTTAATTGTGGCATTAAAGTATGTTCCTGCTGCTTTTGGGGAGGGGATAATTATTCCGATTCCTAAGGGTGATAGGAAATGTGATCATGTTAAAATTGAAAATTATAGAGGAATAACAATCAGTTGCATGCTGTCCAAGATATTTGAAAGTTGTATATTACGTTGTGTAGGCAATTATTTCCTGACATCCGTTCGTCAATTTGGTTTTAAACAAAAAGTGGGATGTAGTAACGCAATTTATTCTTTAAGAAAAACTATTGAATATTTCACAACTAAAAGCTCTACTGTAAATATTTGTTCGTTAGATGTATCAAAAGCATTTGATAAAATTAATTTCAAAATGCTATTCTGCAAATTGATGAACAGAAAATTACCAAGAGTTCTAATTGAACTATTGTTAAATTGGTACGGCAAATTAAATTCACGTGTTAAGTGGAATGATGCTGTATCAAGTAGTTTTATCGTTACTTCGGGAGTAAGACAGGGCGGCATTTTATCTCCAATATTGTTTGCTGTATGTGTCGATGATATGCTAATTAAGCTTGAAAAATCCAAAATTGGTTGTTTCGTATCTTCTCTTTGCTGCAATTCCTTTATGTATGCGGACGATTTAATATTATTATCGTTGACTGTTACAGATTTACAGTCCCTAATTGAAATCAGCACAAATGAATTAACTAATGTAGGTTTAAGTGTTAATTGTAGTAAAACATTCTGCATTAGAATTGGTCCTAGACATAATATTAAGCCCATTAATATGATAATTGATAACAGAAGCATAGAGTGGGTTAATGAAATACGTTATTTGGGATTAGTTTTGGTGTCATCAAAAAGTTTCAAAATTAATATGCAAAACCGTAAGCATAAATTTTTTAGGGCACTTAACGCTATCTTCAGCAAAATTGGGGGCAACGCTGCACCTTCTGTAGTTATCTCACTTGTTGAATCATATTGTGTACCCATTTTGCTGTATGGTTCTGAATGTGTAGAATTGGCAAAGTCTCTGATTCAGAGCCTAGAAAATGCTTATTCTCAATTGTTTAGCAAGTTATTTCGTACATTAGATAAGAAAACAATTAATCAGTGTCAGTTTTTTTCGGGTCAATTGCCGATTGAACTAAAGATTGCAAATAGAAGATTTAATTTTTTGAGGAAATTGTGTCTTTCTGATACCTCTTGTAAATACTTTAATGGTTTTAATGGAGAGTTGTTGCCATTGATTAATAAATACTGCGTCAACGTAATTAATAGGCCTAACTGTACCTTGCCAGTGAGCTTACAAGTTGAGAGACTTGACTTTAAGTCGTTATTGCGAAACTACTTTGAACGTTCGCTAGAAATCAATTAAGGTTTAGTTATTCATTTTTAGTTTATTGATTGAGTGTATGCTTGTGTCTATTTTTTTTTCAGCACTACGTATGTGTTTACTTGCATGATTGTATTGTAGTTTGTTTCTTGTCTTGCTACCTGAATGGTGAAATAAAAGCTATATATATATTACAGCAGGTTCACCGCATTAACAGATAGTGGTCACAGTTGCTTTATTGCAATCTTAATTTAATAAAAATCGTGTAGTTTTATGAGCATGCTATCTTGGACACTGAAGAATTTACCAAAACGCAAAGTGCATGCGATTTATTAGGAGGCTAGGCATTAACAGAGAACGTCAAAAGAAATTCACTCAAGAAGGAGTCCTAGTAATAGGCTACGATAAAGTCTAAATAAGGTATAGTAAGCTGTAATATATATAATATAATGTATAGACTAATTAGATATAGGCCTTTAACTTTCTGTAAAGTATTTAACTTTTAGACGGATAGATTGCTCTATATATGGAGATGGGCAGCAAATAGATATCAGGAATTCCTTGGAACTGTCACTTGGTGACATGTGTGGGAGAGAGAGAGATAGAAATTGAGAAAATATTTTTACAATACAAATTCAGTTCAGTCATTCTCGCTGATATTACACCGTATACAGTTGTAATATTATTTACATACTATCACGCACTCACGGATATTACACGTATTACAGACGTAATGCTATTTACACACAGTCACCCACTCACTGATATTACACGTATTACAGACGTAATGCTATTTACACACAGTCACCCACTCACTTATATTACACGTATTACAATGCACATTACAGCACCAATGAAAAGAGCACTGACATCGCTCCACCCTATTCACTCTCAGCGTATCATAGCCCCTCCCACAACAGAGTGATTGACAGCTCGCTGGCCCCACCTCTTCGCGGTCACTCTGCGAGAGACCCCAGGTTCTCGTGCACAGCCGCCCAGCAGTGCCCTGGGAGCCCCGGGCAGGCTCCGCCTCACAGTAGCTGGGAGAGGCCTCGTAGTAGAGGAGGCGTGGCCTACGCTTCTTGATTGACGTTGTTGTTTTGAGCTTTACCCTGGCCGAGTTCTGATACTCGATCTGATAGAATGCAATTAAACAACCAATAAATCAATTAATTTTCTAAATTCAATCAATCAATCACATGATCTGATGCAATGGAATCAATCAATTAATCAATCACTTAATCAGATATAATGCAATCAATTAATCAATCAATCAAGGAAAGAGGAAGACAGAGATAGAGACAGAGAGAGTGAGAGAAAGAGAAGGTGAGAGAGAGCGAGAGAGAGAGAGAGAGAGAGTGAGAGAGAGGGAGAGAGAGGAAGAGCGTACTTTGGCAGCAGTCTTGTAGAGGTGTTTGAGCTGAGAGGCCACTACGTGTAGAGGAGGGGGAGAGATCCAGCAGGTCTTTATCTCACATCCACCCGAGGCGCCATGACACTTACAGTGCTGCACCGCCTTCGTCTCAGCTAACTAACACAACAACAACAACAACAACTATGACACAACGACAGCAACAACAACTTTAACACAACGACAGCAACAACAACAACAAATACTACAACTACAACAACTAATCAATAACAACTCAACAACAACTGCACAACAAGCACAACTACAACAACATCTAAATCACAACAACAAATTAACAACAGCAGCACAACAACAACAATAGCAGCGATAGCAATTACTAAAAGAACAACTTCACAACAATAAAAAATAATACCAACAACTGCCACTACTACTACAACATCTTCAAGACAACAACAACAACTAATGCAACAACATCTACGAGACAACAGCAACAACTACTACTACTACAACATCTACGAGACAACAACAACTAATGCAACAACATCAGCATAAGACAACACAGATAGAACATAATCAGCAACAGATCAACAATGATAAGGACAGAAACTAAAACAACAACAACAATCAAGGTGCTACTGTTGTCAAAGACTACATTAAGCACCATAGAATCAAATCCGCGTCAACGAACAAATACAAATCCTAAATTTTTTTATTCCAAAATCCGGAAACCCAGTTCGAAATCTTCAATGATAGCAAAGCAGAGGTCTCTTGCAGGCTAATTTTATCTTCTCTACATTTAAAAGAAAGTTTGGATTTTAAAAATTATTTAATACCCCGTTTGTCAATTTAACGCTAGTACAAATTCACAATTACAAGCTGCAAATCTATGTTTAATTATGTTTCCATATCACACGAGAGATTGTCAGAGACGGGTGCGGCGACGATTCGAAGTCGATAATATTTTTCTTCTCAGGCCAGTCTGCTGTCTATTTGACCATCTGTCCGGTAATTAAGTAGCATTTCACTTGTTTTATTCAGCACGTGAAGCGTCTCGAATATCATCTTCAGACAATGAAACTGACAGTAAAGTTACGATGTATTCAATCATAAACCTCGGCGCTTAACATAAGCCTACGTGCAGCTTAGTGTTGTCTATTATATATACATGTATATATATACATGTATATATATATATATATATATATATATATATATATATATATATATAATATATATATCTATATATATATATATATCTATAATTATTATATATTATATATATATCTATATATATCTATATATATATATATATATATAATATATATATATAATATATATATATATATTATCTATATATATATATATATATATATACCTACATGGAGGCCTAGCCTAGTGTTGTGGTTCCTAGCTCTGGACGGCAGATCTCGGGATCGATCTCTCGCCTGAAGAAGTTGTTTACTGAACCGCCTCGCAAACAACAAGCCATTCTCACAGCCGTTCCACGTCCACTGCTCCCCCGGCTCCCCCGTTACCCCTGTTACCCCTGGTGCACCTGGTGGTACCCCTGTTACCCCTGGTGGTACCTTTGGTGCACCTGGTGTCCCTGGTGGTACCCCTGGTAAATCTGGTAACCCTGGTGCCCCCGGTACGCTGCCCCGGGGGTGCGAGGGGTACCCGCTGATACCAGGGGCCCGGATGTCCCCGGAGCCCTGACTCGAGTCCTGCTCGACTGACCGGGGCGTGGCGTGGCGGATGAGCCTTGAGGGGCGGCACTGGCACTCAGGTAGTTTTCCAGTGCTGCAGGCGTTAGAGATCTCTGTGAACATGCCGGCCGCGAATAGAGCGTGAGCGAAAGCCGTCTCTCTGTAGCCTGAGAGTAAATGTACGATTAATCATTATGAATTATTTGTGTGACATCTGTGGTTAATCTTTCTTCTGTAATGTTTGAAAATAAAAAATACGTTTATATCATTATGCATTTACTTATGATATGAGTATATATTATACATCTATGTTTTGTACGTATTATATTCATAAATTTTATAATATACACATCTTTAAATAACCATATTATATGCATGTGTTTCAGATATTTGATAGTTTACACTGTATTTATAGTTAAATACTGAACAGCAAAACGGTTTATTAGTCTTAAGACATTAATCTAATCCTTCCGTAAAGTTGATGTTTCCCATACACACAGCTAGGTACGGTAAAGCGAGGTAATGCCAAGGTTTTCATTGTCTTTACGTTATAGCGAAGAAATTATAAGTAACCTGGTAGCATTTGAAATATGGATATTAAGAAAAATGGAATGGGCTTACTGCCACCCAAAAAGTTACAAATAAAAAAGTGCTGGAGAGATTTGGTACAGATAGTCAGTTGATAGATTAAGAAATAGGAAGAAGAGTTGGATAGGACACATTCTAAAGGGTAAAGTCTACCAAAAGAGGACATAGAAAACCGAATGGAACGTTTAGGAGAAGCAGAGGCAGACTGAGATTATGAATTTTAGATAATTTAAAGATCTACTAAAATCTACTAAAAGCTTCGTTTAGTGCGATACACCCTCTTCATGTGTCTATTAACATATCGTTACGCACTCTGCAGTACTTGAGCAGATTCTGTACTACTAAGATTCTTTATGCTAATTTCAATGTCTTGCCTATTCAGCTTCAGTATAAACTTTCTATTGGTAAATTAATATATAAATGCTTATATTACGAAGGAGTTATGTCAAATTCAATCAGAGACATGTTCAATCTCAACGTCTCTCAGCACTCATACTCCACCAGACAATCCTTAACTAATTATCTTTCAATTGAGCCCAGCGCGACCATGTTTAATTCAGTTGTATACACCTGTTGTTGTATTTGGAATAATATTCCACTTAATATTCGTAATGCTTCAACCATGAATTCGTTTAATAAATTATACAAAGATTATTTAATGAATGGTTGGTGATCAATAGTTAGTTATTTTAAATTTCATCTACACATGCAATATTTCATTTACATATGTACCTACCTTTACTTTTCTATTGCTGTGCATGCGTATTAATGTTTGCTCGACTTTTGCCTTCATTTGATTTTATAACGATTCATTTTGCTAGTATCTTAAAATATTTTCATGTTGCATTCCTACAAAACATCTTACGAGTACGTAGTGGTGTTCAGATAGATAAGATACCGTATATCTTCACTGATGGCTACTCGTACTCGTTATATGTACCCTTACTTTCTATTGTTGTGCATACTTATTAATTTTTCCTCGGATATTTGTTTTCATTTGATTTTTGTATGATTTCTTTTGCTAGTGTCTGATGATTTTTGCACGTATGTTGTTTGTCGGTGATTTTGGTGTTGATGCTGAAAAATAAAACACATATCCCTATCCCCCTATCTACTAACATCATGAACTTGCCAGTAGGTAGTGCACCAAGAGAGAGAGAGAGAGAGAGAGAGAGAGAGAGTAACATTAGTTAATTAAAGTAAAAAGTAAAGCTGGTAAAGCTAATGTTAACGTTAGTTTCCTCACTAGAAAGCGATATAAGTGACGAGCGAGCCCAGGATTTCCACCCCGCACTAACTGATCCGCCGTCGAGTACCATACCGACATCGCCACTAGCTCCAACATTTAATAGAATTAATTAATTAATAGAATTAATTAATTAATAGAATTAACTAATTAATTAAGCCCAGCAGTGGGTGAGACCTTTAGTAAAGATGACGCTATCATAGGGACTGAAGGCCTGTCTATCCAGGTCGCTACAGTTCCACCTCTCGTGCTCGAACTCTCTCCTACACTCTTCCACGGCTCTGACCAGGCCCTTGAGGGCCACGGCGGTCACCCGGGGCGCCCTGCGACACCGGTCGATCTGCTCCCCTCTCAGAGCACTGAAAGTGTAGCATAGCGAGGCGTTGTCGAGCAGAACTCCGCTCCTGTCCAGGGGGTCCCGCTTCAAATCCTGCCTCCGCCGCATCTCTTCTTCTCTGGACTTCTTGCCTCGTAAGATATCATTCGATCTGCAGCAGCAACAACAATAATAACAGAATTTATATATATATATATATATATATATATATATATATATATATAATAGATATATATATATATAATAGAAATTATATATATATATATATATATATATATATATATATATATATATATATATATACATAACTACAATAACAACAACTAACGGGAAATAACTACAAATAACTGTGTTAACGTCAATGGAATCTGCTTTACGTTATACATTGTGAAGTCCACTGTTTTTTTCAAGTTTCAATATTTTATTTTATGAGAAAGCGGTATTGCAGATTCGTTATTTATTTATTTATTCAATATATATTTATTGAATAATCGAATATATACATATATATATATATATATATATATATATATATATATATATATGTATGTATATATTCGATTATTCAATAAATATATATTGAATAAATAAATAAATAACGAATCTACACACACACACACACACACACACACACACACACACACATATATATATATATATATATATATATATATATATATATATATATATATATACACATATATATATATATATATATATATATATATATATATATATATATACTGTATATATATATACTTCCAGGTGGCAGGTTCACGGTACATATTCATACTCAAAGTCTGCTTTCTCGCTCAATATGAACACTCTTTATAAACTGATCAACGCTAGTGATAAACAATGGAGATGATAACTGGATTTATTGGGAGGTGGGGAGTGAATTAATGTGGGGCTAAATCTCGTGTGTGCGGGGGTGGATCATGACATATACACCGGGTTTGATGGAAATATAAATATTATTCTGTTTCCCGGATTTATTCAACCATTTCATCTACCAGACCGCCTCTACCATGCCGTATTGCTTTCCATTAAACAAGCCACTTCAGTTCCATTCAGGCTTCCTTGAGATCCGTGGCACATCCGTTAGGCGTCTAGACTGTGGGTAATATGTTGAGACTCGACTTTGGGTAAACTAGAGAAGAAAGTTTAAATTTTATATCTTAAAAACGTTTGCTTTAAAATTTTAAATTAGTTTTATTGTTTAAGAGTGAAACTCATTCAAATTAATCCAAAGTTATGTCATAAACGAAACCGGGTTCACAAGTTACTGTTTAGCAAGGGCAACACTGAGATCTGGTGGAGTAAAATGTATATACAAGCGCTCAGTGTACATGTAAAATGTTTGTGACTGATGTTAAACTGTGATGATTAATGCAAAATGACGGTGACTAATCTGAAAGGATTATGATTAATGTGAAATGATGATGATTAATGTGAAATGACGATGATTAATGTGAAATATGATGATTAATGTGAAATGATGATGACTAATCTGAAATGATGATGATTTATGTGAAATGATGGCGATTAATGTGAAATGATGATGATTAATGTGAAATGATGATGATTGATGTGAAATGATGGTGATTTATGTGAAGTGATGGTGATTTATGTGAAATGATGGTGATGTGAAATGGCGATTAATGTGGAGAACTAAAATGGTTTATGCAAAATGACCTTTACTAATGTGAAAAGATGTCGATTAATGTGAATAGATGTTGATTAATGTGAAAAGACGGCGATTAATGTGAATAGATGTTGATTAATGTGAAATGATGATGATTAATGTGAAATGATGGTGATAAATATGTGATAATGGTAATTAATGTGTAATGACTTCATAGTTCTAGTGATAAAGACTTCACGATCTTATCGTCAGTGTTTCACTCAGATCACATCCTCCTCCTCATCCCCTCCCCGCACGGTTGTGGCTCTCGTAGTAGACTCTAGACCTACAGATAAAACCTCTCTTGAGTTCTTCACACATCTTAACATAAATCTCGATAATTCTAGACATGACCTCAGGGGTTAAGCAGCCCCTAGAGATGAGTGGGGGGTGGGTGACCCCCCTAGTAATATCTCGCATTCACTCATGCTGGTGGAAAGCTGGGATGTTTATTAGGACTGGCTCTTCCATAGACTTAGATATCAATAATAACAACAATTTTTTTTAGTTTAGTATCGTTTATTTGATCATCACAGAACAGATTATACAAACAATAGGAACGTGCATGTAGTCAGACAAACAATTAACAATACGAAAAAGGATGCCATAAAAGAGCCATAGCTCTGTTCGGTAATACCATAATTATCAGCTATAGTCTACTTAAGTGTGAAATACAAAAATTTCCATTACATTACTAATTACACTAAAACCGTTGGTAGCCATACAATTGAACATTATCTAATTAGGAACTGGCCAGACACTGGCAAGTGAAACTCAAAATAAATTTAAATTTAAAAAAAAACATCTAGAGTGCTACAGTCATCAATGACAACATCGAGCAATATTGAGTCAAGATCAAGCCGGCGAGCAAAAAGAAGGTCCAAAAACAGTGCAAATTTCAAAATCCAGAAAATCCGTCCAAAGTAAAGGGAATTAAATAAAAGTAGATTTAGGCGCGGGTCGCAACTCATGGACACTGGATGGAAAAGAGAAATGGAAAAGATAGGTCTTCAACTGCCTATGGAACTGCTCATAGGAAAACAAAGGCCGATGTGATTCAAAGGAAGACTGCCGAAGACTGGATGGGAGAGAATTCCAGATCTGCGGTGCATCATGCTGGAAATCACGACTAGATAGCTTACAACTTACGGTCCAAGTCATTCTCGACGTCAAAAGTGACCGTCTGAAACAGTCACTTGAGAATCGAACCCAGGTCGTTCGGTTTTCAGGCGATCTTCCTACCAACAGATCCAGCAGTCGTTCAGCAAATGTTAGTATTCTTCACATAAATCTTGTCAAGAACTTGAATCTAGTCAAATTTGCAAGTCATGATAATCTCGCTGAATCAGCCAATCAGACCTCAGATTAAAACAGACCAACCATCACCTTCAATACATTTAAATGTCATCTACATGTATAAATAATATAGTAAACACGCATTAAAGTGAAATGATCAACTATGTTGATATCTATCACTTTGAATACCTAATGTTTAAACCGTTAGGCAATTTAGACCATTTTCCGTATGACCAACCCAGTGAATGTTCGATATTTAATTTCTATAAATATTCTATCACATTTCTACCCAATGTCCTGCATCAAACATGGAGGGTTAGTCTCTCCAAGTGAAATAACTTCCATCGTCCCGAGAGGAAGGGGTGGCCGAGGCGGCGCGTGCGCTAGGCAAGCTGGGCTCAAATTAAACCCAGGTGCGGCGGTCTAGATGAAAGGCTTAGCGGCGCGGTATATTATAGCGACTGTTATAATGCCACCCTCACTCTCTCTATCTCACACCCTCACGTTGTGATCATTGCGAAATATAAAATAGTCATTCTATGATCATATGCCTAAAGAAAACATCTTCAGCAGTCACTTCCTGTATCAAATTCCTTCAGAATGGTTCCTACATATCTGCTCATTAATTTAGATAGCGAAGCCGCTATTGAATTATTTTAAGAAGTATGTGGCTTATATCTTATTGATTATTCTTTGCCGTGCTCTCAAAGAGTGATGATTATGGTCATGGTGTTTGTCACGGACCTTGCATAGAGCAGATTCGAGATATCCCGACTATTGGAAATTTAGTTAATATAAATTTCTAAACACTTTTTAATGCTTATAATTTGTGAGATATTCTAAAAAATATATTTAAACCATTTTGCAAAATACTTAATACAACCTACAGAGACGACCCATTTTAGACGACCCGTAGAAAGGCGACCCATAGAAATTCGATCCATAGAAAGGCGATTTGTAAAAAGTAGATCACTACAGAAATCACTCAAGACCCGTATAGAAAGGCAATGAACTTCTACGGGGGTGAGAAAAAAGCTTAAACTCTAAATGTCAAGTAGATGGAGACTGATAAAATGGACTTGGGGTTAGAAGACGGACGTCCATTCAGTCGGACAATCCATCAGGACAATGGAGTCCCTTGTGATCCTAGCTCAAGAGGATCCGCTAGATGATACAGAGGATGGGAGGACATAGAGCGTGGGAGGCAGGAGAGAGAGTGGGGGAGGCAGGAGAGAAAGGGCGGGAGGTGTATAGTTTGCAGGTAAATCAATGATGAAAACGAGTCTTAACGATTACCAGCCGTCAGTGCCGCTAGAGGCGTCTACTCCACATACTCTCAGATATACAGATAGTTTAGAACTTTTAGTTGAGTTTAGCGTCCATTTCTCAGAAACATCTATCTACTGAGGGGTGAGTGAGTCCTGACGTTTGAACCCAGGATATTTAGAGCTTTGAATGAAACTAAACCAGTGGTTAACAAACTCAATTATATATATATATATATATATATATATATATATATATATATATATATATATATATATATACACACACACACACATGTATATATATATATATATATAAGGTTTAACGTCCGTTTCCAGATCAATGTGCAAAAGGGAAATGTGTGGAGGAGTATATATATATATATTATATATATATAGATATATATATATTTATATATATATTATATATAGATATGTATATATCTACATATATATTACATAAATATATATATATATATATATATATATATACATATATATATATATATATATATATATATATATATATATATATATATATATACACATATATATACGAGCACACATGCACACACGTGCACACACGTGATAGTTTTGCAATGAAGAATACTTTCTGCTAATATGATCATTGAATGAATTAGACTAATTGAAAACGTTTTATGCTTAAGCTGTAAGTATTGAATTGACAATGTTTGATTGATTTTTATAAGAATGCATTTACTGTTAGGCGCATACAGCCGTTAAGTCTTTGAATGGTTTTCCAGTGTTATCTCAGTTCCATAGGTACACTCTACACTACATTATAGCAGTGCTCAGGCGTTTCTCACGAGAAGATGTTTAATGAAATAGCATAGATAAGAGAAGAGTAAACTGACCTGTGGTTTATTAAAATCTCTAATCGAACGATTGAAATCTAGACGACAGCCACTAAACAGACACTCTATATAATTACAGCTCAATGCTGCGCATCAGGCAACAAGATGAACATAGAACTCTGTCAGTCTGGGTCGCTCCGTTTAACGTCCGTAAAGCGATCTGGTCGTCAACATCTAACCTGTCGATCTTCTTCTTCTAGTGCACTGTCTAACGGCAGGTCCATGGCATATAACTCTTCCAATCATTTCTATTTTCAGCCTTCATTTTCATCTCTATTTAAGAATTTGTTATCAGATCATCCAACATCCCATGTCTCGGTCTTCCTCTAACTCTTTTCCCTTGCAATCTCCCCTCTATAAGGCCTACATCCTTTATCAAACCACCCCCTCCTATAGTACGTCCTATCCAGCTCTTCTTTCTGTTTCTTATCACATTTATTAACGGTCTTTCTGTACCGACTCTTTCAAGAACATTTTCATTTGTAATTTTGTCAGTACAACTAATCTTTTCCATCCTTCTCCATAACCATTATTTCCAGTGCCTCTAATTGACCTAAATCTTCTTTCTTTAATGCCCTTGTTTCACGCTCATTACAACCTGTCTACATTGACTCTGAAATCGATTGTCTAGTTGCTGTGAAATTGAATTAAAGAAGAAAAATGACAAATTAAAAAATAAAGAGGTAGATCCAGTTTTAACCTTGGTTACTATTAAACTGTCTGAGAACATTGCTATCTAACAATATTAACTAGCTAATAATTTATAGCTTTAACAATATTAACTAGCTAATAATTTATAGCTTTAACAATATTAACTAGCTAATAATTTATAGCTTTAACAATATTAACTAGCTAATAATTTATAGCTTTAACAATATTAACTAGCTAATAATTTATAGCTTTAACAATATTAACTAGCTAATAATTTATAGCTTTAACAATATTAACTAGCTAATAATTTATAGCTTTAACAATATTAACTAGCTAATAATTTATAGCTTTAACAATATTAACTAGCTAATAATTTATAGCTTTAACAATATTAACTAGCTAATAATTTATAGCTTTAACAATATTAACTAGCTAATAATTTATAGCTTTAACAATATTAACTAGCTAATAATTTATAGCTTTAACAATATTAACTAGCTAATAATTTATAGCTTTAACAATATTAACTAGCTAATAATTTATAGCTTTAACAATATTAACTAGCTAATAATTTATAGCTTTAACAATATTAACTAGCTAATAATTTATAGCTTTAACAATATTAACTAGCTAATAATTTATAGCTTTAACAATATTAACTAGCTAATAATTTATAGCTTTAACAATATTAACTAGCTAATAATTTATAGCTTTAACAATATTAACTAGCTAATAATTTATAGCTTTAACAATATTAACTAGCTAATAATTTATAGCTTTAACAATATTAACTAGCTAATAATTTATAGCTTTAACAATATTAACTAGCTAATAATTTATAGCTTTAACAATATTAACTAGCTAATAATTTATAGCTTTAACAATATTAACTAGCTAATAATTTATAGCTTTAACAATATTAACTAGCTAATAATTTATAGCTTTAACAATATTAACTAGCTAATAATTTATAGCTTTAACAATATTAACTAGCTAATAATTTATAGCTTTAACAATATTAACTAGCTAATAATTTATAGCTTTAACAATATTAACTAGCTAATAATTTATAGCTTTAACAATATTAACTAGCTAATAATTTATAGCTTTAACAATATTAACTAGCTAATAATTTATAGCTTTAACAATATTAACTAGCTAATAATTTATAGCTTTAACAATATTAACTAGCTAATAATTTATAGCTTTAACAATATTAACTAGCTAATAATTTAACTAGCTTTAACATTAACTAGCTAATAATTTATAGCTTTAACAATATTAACTAGCTAATAATTTATAGCTTTAACAATATTAACTAGCTAATAATTTATAGCTTTAACAATATTAACTAGCTAATAGGTTATAGCTTTAACAATATTAAAACTAACTGGTAATTGAGCCGACTGAAATGAAGGTTCACTGCAGTTTTACACTCTACAGAAATATTTATATTTTTGTCTCAGTGCTCAAGCCTGACTCCAAGGTCAAAAAGTTAATTCTTTACTTTCTACTCTCAGAAGAAGAAACTCTTTTGGCATCTGGCACTCGTGGACTTGAAGGAAGTCCTATCAGAGCCAATTAATCAGAGGAAGTCCTATTTATCCAGTGACATCAAAGCCTACATCTCTCTTAACTTCCGCAGACTAGTCAAATCTTCTCGGCGAGTGTTTGCGTTATTAATAATTTCTGCCAAACGATTCCTCACAACCCGCGATACTAATTGACTGGGAATCTTTCTGAGGAATACGTGGAGAGGGGTACCATGGAGGGGTGTGCGTTAGGTGGGTGGGCAGGGAATGGGTGGGGGGGATCGGAGAAGTGAAGTAGTATTCATCTAAGTCAAATGTTTACTATACATAACTTTCTGATGTGAAATGTAGATTATGTGATGCAATGCAAAGGAGGTTTTACGTCCAGGTCATCAACGAGGTTGATGTCAGGGACGTCTCGAGCAGAATACAACTACAAGCAGTTCTGTAAAAGCTGTAAAGCCGATGTTAACGTCAGTTTCATCTCTCGAAAGCACACCAGAGACTGGAGAGACCAGAAAGCCTGTTGTGCAGCACCAGAATATGTTAGCAAACGAAATATAGGCCTACATAGATACGTTATTAAGTTCATTGAGATACACATATGTACCTAATAACATAGATATATTTTAGATTCATATTTACAAAGGCATACTTAAAATTTTCAGCTTTCCCGGAAGTCAAGTCTAATTTTGTAGATAATACTATGTTGCAGATGTTCATACTACACGTTAATTTTACATATGTTTTATTTGAATTTGTATTTACCCATTACATTTTAGATCTACCTTGACCATTTTTTGATACACAGACTGGCTTTCGTTTAGAACCTTACTTCTCCTCAGCACATTTCTTTCTCAGATTGGTCTGGTTGAATTGATCTGTAGCGATGTGTGCTGCTGGGGACGTCCCTGACATCATCCCTGGATGAGGAAACGGAACTTAAATCTTTATTATTATTATTATTATTATTATTATTAGTAGTAGTAGTAGTAGTAGTATTATATATGAGTATATCGCTATCGAGCTGATTTTGCTTCAAAAAGCTAAGTACAAATAATAATAGTAACAATAAAAGCTTAACGTCCATTTCCACATACAAGGATGATGTCAGGAACGTTCCCCATCATATGTAACTACAAAATAATTTACCCCAAACGATCTAAAGAATATGTGCTGAAGAGAAAGAAAAAGATCCTAAACAGAGCCGGACCATGGAACAAAAAACAGTCAGGCAAGATGAAATACAATCTATGGTGGGAAGAGATGTGTTTTCAACCTACAACGGAAAGTGAAAGTAGTAGAACATGAGCGAAGATCAGGAGGCAGAGAGTTCCAAACAGTAGGAGCGGAGAGAGAAAATGAACGTCTACCTAATGAAGTGAGAATATTAGGAATTTTGAGCAGTTTGGTATCGGAAGAACGAAGCTTACGAGAAAGTTGATATTGGATTAGGAGATCAGAAAGGTAAGAAGGTTTACCAAAAAGAAGTGCTTTGAAAGTTAACAGAGCAATTTTGCACTTAGCTTAATTCTTTGAACCACAGGAAGCCAATAAAAATTATTAAGCAAGGAATTAAAGGTGGCCTGAAGACATTGGGTGGCCTTAAAGCGTGATACTTGTAAAAAAATAAATTTAAACGGAGTTTAGTGTAATAATAAAGGGAATATAAACTTTGCTCGTAATATTTGTTCATAGACCTGGTGTCCTTTTCAGCATTCTAAATTTCTACATAAGAAGCAGACCGAATAATCACATCTTTTCATCTACAAAATTTTACTATAACCTAACATAAAAATGTAAGAGAAAATGAGATTTTCAATTTCGTGGCTAGATTCCATATTTTAATTGCATATGCCTCGAAATGAGACAGAATTAGAACTGCTAATAGTTTCAGACAGGCACTTAACTCACTTGTCACTACTATAGAGGGCAGGGTGTAGGGGTCGTGAACTCTGATAATGATATTACGTATAATGGGACAGGTCCAATGGACCACACACATACAGGCAGCTCTACTATATACCCACTCACTTACAGTATATTAGTGAGCGGTTCTGAACATTAGATAACCTCTATTCAAGCGTACCTTAATTACATTACGCACAATATTACATCAAGTTGCATCATTTTTATAAAGACTCTACGTCAATTGTATCATTACGTTTCCTTTTTTAACCCAATTCCAGTTTTAATCCATGCTATATAAGAAAAAATTGGCATATCATCCCAATAATTATAGATTTGGAAATTTGTCAAATGTTACCTATGCGGTTTCAATATTGATGATATTGGTGTTATAGTTGCATGCTTTTAGAGGTGCAGTCTGTTGTTTTTCTTTATATTTAATTTTCTTTGTTTGTTGCGCGTTTGCTTTTTTTTGTCCCTGTTTTGTGTGTGTGTGTGTTTTGGTTGCCCAAGTGGCGAATAAAGATTTATATATATATATAATCATTGTGATGCTTGTTGGAAATAGAGAACAACTGATTGCTGAAAGTGTAATGAAGAGGCGATTAGTAGAGATAGTGAAGAGAAAGCAAATGTTCACTCGTATAGGCTACACAGCTATTGCGTAGGCTACTGCAGATATGATAACTCTTTGACAAAACCAGAATAATTGATTGTTTGTCACATCGGTTTTATGTTTCAGTTATCTAAACCACATTTGTTCAATGTTCTGCGTTCTTTGCAACCTAGTAAAATGGGTTTTATAAATGAAAAGATTTATGAGTTAAAAGCGTAATGGTTGATTTATTTAATTTCAAGCTTAACTAATAAATTTAAGAATAGGGGCCTACTTACTTGTAATTGCTGTTGACTGTAGAGAAAACGAGCATAAAACAGAAGAAGTTGAGTAGAAATGGTCGATAATTAAGACGTAAACGTATCCTGGTAGTTAATCTTCTATATAATAAATCCATCAGCACTGCACTGGCCATAACGCCTGCCTCAGTAATTATTTCTAGGCACGATCAACTTTATTGCTTATTACAGTAGCGTTTATTCTTTATTGGTATTCCATAATTCGTTATATGCGCATTACGTTACCGGTCAGTTACAGTAGTGGCAACAGCAGGAAAAGCTTGTAGCCCATGTTGAGAACAAGTATTCATTATTCAATCGTTTAAAATATATTATGCAGTAGGCCTACATATTCCAGTACTATGAAACCTTAATTGCTTCAATTAAGTAAAAATATCAAGACAAATAGAATAGTTTAATGATATATTTCCGTTGCATTGAATGATAAAGTAGGCTAATGTTAGATATTCTAAACTAATGTTTCTCTAAATATATCTAATAATCTTAATCATGTTTCTTAATCAGTCTTTTCTCTCTCTCTCTCTCTCTCTCTCTCTCTCTCTCTCTCTCTCTCTCTAGAGCATGCTCTTGATCAACCAAACGCACAGACGTCATCAGGCTTAAATGAAAACTCTGCTTTAAAATTGAAAACTGTTAAATTAAGATTTTAGGTTCTGAGAAAATTTTCTAATCTGCGTTTTACTTCTATGATGTGTTACTTATATGTTGTTTTACTTGTAGGCCTGGCCTATGTTATTTTACTCTTACGAATAATAATATTTTGCATTTAAACCTTTTCTAACTTTTCCAGTTAAACATGGAACGCATGCAAAACAATTATCTTTGAAAAGTCGTCTTCAGATCTCTTAATCCAATATGAATCTCCTCGTAAGCTTCGTTCTTCTAATGCCAAACTACTAAATACTACAAATATTCTCATTGCATTAGGTAGACGTTCTTTTTCTTTCTCCGCTCCTACTGTTTGGAAGACTTTACCTCCTGATTTTCGCTCATATTCTACTACTTCCACTTTCTGCAGCGGTTTTAAAACAAATCTTTTTTACTATAGATTTATATCATCTTATATGACAGTTGTACAATGACAGAACCGACACCGTTTAGAATCTTTTTCTGTCTCTTTAGCACTGACTAATTTTTCTGTTTGTTTTCGTGAAAATATTTGTAGCACCATTTGATCAGGGACAACCGTATTATCATTCTTGTATGAGAAATAGATCGTTAAACCTTTATCATTAATAAAATCTTCTATGTTAATCTTTATAAATGCCAAGTCTACGTCAATTCTTAATGTAAGCAAAAGATCTTCAAAAAGTATGCGAATTTGTTAGCAAAATTATAAAAAATTATTATTAAATACAAGTAAATATTAAGACTTGACTAAGATTATGTACATATTGAAATTTGTTAGCTTTATTGTCTTCCCCGCGTTGTTTGAAGACCAACCTTGTAAATATGCACGTGTCGTAGATGGCGACATAAAAGCTAGATTCAAACCAACGTCAGAAAGGGCATTCGGTTGGTGAGCACCTAGGCTCCAGAAACTGCTACAGAAACTTAAACGAATGGAAAATAACCTAATCTTCCTATCCCGACCCTATTAAACTGGAATTCAAGGAAAGATGATGATGATGGTGATGAATTTATAACGTGTGAAAGTTACTGAACGCCGCTGGATTTAGATCCATATGTAATTCTACTCATAACTCTAAATACACGGACCTTTATTCCATTTTATCTACTTGGTAAGCATTTTATTAATAATTACTTTTCAATTTTTATTAAATTAACTGCTTTTTAAAAATTATTTGTATATAAATAATTATAGTTAACTAATAAGAACGAATATCAATTGCAGAATAGTATCCCTAAAGGAGTAGGTAGATTTCTCATCTAGGGGGGGGACTACAGAGAGGGGTCCCGTACAGGTAGTCCCCCACCCCTAGCGTTGTCTAAAAATAAAAATTAATTTTCAATAAATGCATAGGAGAGATGATGAATACATCACAATTGTTTACTAAATAAGTCCGCTTTAATCTCTACAAAAAGTCTTCACAACTAAATATCATCTACACTTCACAACTAAGAAAACCTTATCGTATCTTAGAAAACTTTATACATCGTCGATAGCTGATG
Organism: Enchytraeus crypticus; assembly: GCA_905160935.1. NCBI lineage: Eukaryota > Metazoa > Annelida > Clitellata > Enchytraeida > Enchytraeidae > Enchytraeus > Enchytraeus crypticus. The sequence goes on from CAJHZI010000053.1 coordinate 109,041, forward strand.
AAATGGGCGTAAAGCTACGCTGTATTACACAGAACTCTAGAGTGTTTCTACATTTATCATCAGGACTATATTTCCAGCCGAGCAGTAGACCAGAACAATTCTTAATAAATACGACTCAATTGTAACTCTCGCGCGTGGAGACTGACTCGGTCTCCACAGGTCAGGAAATATATACGTGTATCACCTATGCACGTATATACGATGTACATGTATATACGTGCATAGGTGATCTCCTGTAAGTGTGTGCGTATAACTGAACAATTTGTTTTAAAATTTACATAACTATTGCCTCGCTTTATCCTTTTCAGTTAATTTCTGATTTTTGTTTACAGTGAGAGACGCTTTCATACGATTAAATAAACTTTAGAACAGAACAAATAATAATAATAAAGGTTTAACGGTGAACACTAATGTATTCAGAGTAACTACATTACTTCCAATGCATTACTTTCCACAAAAGCATGTAGGCCTACTGTTCTTATGTATTTACCACAAACCCTTTGTCAGTTAGATTGAAATATTAAGGATATTTTATATAAATAAGAAAATATTTAGAAGCATATTGGCAGTGAACCATATATATCGAAACATTCTCTCACAACGACAGTTACTCATATGCAAAGCTAAAATATATTTAGAAATATTTTCAACACGTTATCGAGTAGAAAGTTGGTGAAGCTAATGTTAACGTCAGTTTCCTCACTCGAAAGCTATGTCAGTGACAGGTGAGCCCAGAATTTGAACCCCGCACATACTGATCCGCGGTCGAATATCTTACCGACATCGCCACTGGCTCCAGCCAGTAGGGAAAGTGAGCAGAGACAAGAGCCTACGGTTCAAACCTCAGGTCAGTGCAGAGATTACACAGCCACAGCACACAGGGTTGAACCATTGGCTTGTTGAGGTTTTAAGCTATTTATCATTAAGAGAAAATTACCAATTCAAGGCTGACAAAATGTCGAGACTTGATACCGGAATTTACTTGCTTGTAAAGTAATAAGAATGTTTAGCGATGAAAGGAAGGTTAATCAAGTGCCTGTGCTAACAATATCAGATTGATAATTAGAAAAATAGCACTGAGTATATTAAGCAAACTCTTTATTACATGTAACGCAAGCGAAAACCTACAAATCAAACTATAAGTCTTTGTTTCAATCATCACTGGTGATATTAACAAAATAAAACACTTCCATCATAAATGTTTTATTTAAATCTGAACAAAGCAGGAAAATGTAAATGAGAGGGATAGCCCCAAACTCACAAAGTAATCATAGCGCTGAATAGCAGAATGGATGAAGACAACATGCATCAGTGACGAGCAATCAGGTACACACCAAATGTAAACGGGCGCTTTACTCTGATGCTTCAACAAAACAACTCTAGCTCACACATTTTCTGACTTTCTTTCAAATTATTTAGAATTCGCTAAAACAACTTTCTGATAACATAACCTATTACACAATGTTAGTGATCACCATGACAACATGCCCTATTGCACAACGTAGTGATCACCATGACAACATACCTTATTACACAATGTAGTGATCACCATGACAAAAAAAACTCATTACACAATGTTAGTGATCACCATGACAACATACCTTATTACACAATGTCAGTGATCACCATGACAACATACCTTATTACACAATGTCAGTGATCACCATGACAACATACCTTATTACATAATGTCAGTGATCACCATGACAACATACCTTATTACATAATGTCAGTGATCACCATGACAACATACCTTATTACACAATGTCAGTGATCACCATGACAACATACCTTACTACACAATGTCAGTGATCACCATGACAACATACCCCATTACACAATGTCGGTGATCACCATGACAACATACCCCATTCAACAATGTTAGTGATCACCGTGACAACATACCCATTACAAAATGCATTGATCACCATGACAACATGTTAATATTAAAATCACATCAGATTAACACATTGCAGACAGTGTAGCAGCATAATTGTGACAAGAGAAGCAAAACTCTATATCATCGACACAGTCCCTCAAGTCATGTTGAGCTGAGGAAATGAGGGTTAAACTAGCAGAGACTAGCTGATGTCACTCCCCCTGCCTCCAATGATTACACTCCCTCCCTCCCCCTCCAGCTGACTGATTTCCTCCTTGAACCTCTGTATCTCCTCCTTGCTCTGCTTCAACTTCTCTGTCAACTGCTCTATTTCTTCTCTCACCTTACCGTGTGCTGCCTCAATCATCTCAGCATGCCTCTGCTGCCTCTCCTCGACTGAGCATCAATCAATCAATCAATCAACCAGTAAAACCATCAATCAATCATGCCTCTGCTGCCTCTCCTCGACTTGGCATCAATCAATCAATCAACCAGTAAAACCATCAATCAATCAAACATCTCAGCATGCCTCTGCTGCCTCTCCTCAACTGAGCATCAATCAATCAATCAATCATCTCAGCATGCCTCTGCTGCCTCTCCTCGACTGAGCATCAATCAATCAGTCAATCAATCAATCAGTCATCTCAGCATGCCTCTGCTGCCTCTCTTCAACTTAACATCAATCAATTAATCAACCAATAAATCAAGCAACCAATCAAACAATCAGTCAGTCAGTCAACCAATAGATCAGTCAATCAAACCAATCAGTTCCCAATCAGTCAATCAATCAGTCAATCAATCAATCAGTCAATCAATCAACCAATAAATCAAGCAATCAGTCAATCAATAAATCAATCAACCAATAAATCAAGCAATAAAACAAGCAATCAGTCAGTCAGTCACCCAATCAATCAATTAGAGAGAGAGAGAGAGAGAGAGGGAGAGCGTGAGAAACAGAGACATAAAGAGATAGAGATAAAGACAGAGATAGATAGAGTGAGTGAGGGAGACATAGAGAATAGGGAGATAGAGAGAGAGATAGAGTTAGATAAGATAGAGATAGAGACAGAGATAGAGAGAGAGAGAGACACAGAGAATAGGGAGAGAGACAGAGAGAGAGATAGAGTGATAGAGAGACATAGAGAGATAGAGACATACAGTCAGTGTCATGTTTATAGGATCCTGGGGGGCAAATCTGCTTCTGTTGTGTCAGAGCTTGCTGCATCGTCACAGAGGGATCTTGAAATATCTACACATACAAAGAGACATACACTTAAACATACCACACATACAAAGACACATACACTTTAACATACAGCAATCGGCTTCTCAAAGATTCTGCACTTATCTGCAAGTGTGCTTAGGTGATTGATTGATCGAGTTATTGATTCACTGATTGCTTGGATGATTGATGGCCTGAGTGATTGATAGATTAGCCAGAGTTATTGGCTAGTGATTGATGGATTGCTTGAATGATTGATGGCCTGAATGATTGATAGATTAGCCTGAGTTATTGGCTAGTGATTGATGGATTGCTTGAATGATTGATGGCCTGAATGATTGATAGATTAGCCTGAGTTATTGGCTAGTGATTGATGGATTGCTTGAATGATTGATGGCCTGAGTGATTGACAGATTAGCCTGAGTTATTGGCTAGTGATTGATGGATTGCTTGAATGATTGATGGCCTGAGTGATTGACAGATTAGCCTGAGTTATTGGCTAGTGATTGATGGATTGCTTGAATGATTGATGGCCTGAGTGATTGACAGATTAGCCTGAGTTATTGGCTAGTGATTGATGGATTGCTTGAATGATTGATGGCCTGAGTGATTGACAGATTAGCCTGAGTTATTGGCTAGTGATTGATGGATTGCTTGAATGATTGATTGAGTGATTGTTTGACTGATTGAGTGATTGACTGATTGCTTCAGAGATTGACTGGTAGAAATAAATACAATAATTAATCACTCAATAATTGCTTCATTTCTAAATCAATCATTAATACATTTCAGTGATTTCATTAATTTCACTGTTCAGATTTTCACAGCCTTTAGCAAGCCAAATGATTCAAGCAGCAGAGCCTCTTTACAACAACACTCCCTGTATGTCTAAGCAGCTATGATAATTTGCTCGCCGGCTTGATTTTGTCTCAATAGAGCTCGATGTTGTCATTGATGACTGTAGCACTCTAATTGTTGTTATTATTGTTATTGTTATTATTATAATTATAACTTACATTTAATAATTAATTAAAGTAATAACTGGAAATAACATATTCACAATCTGAAGCAGTATATATGTACTAATGACTCTTTTACTTACAGTCTCCATCAACAGACTGATTCCTTGATATTGGAATTGCACCATTTGACAGACTTTTTGTTTTTAATAGTTAATTCCATAGCGCTCAATGTTGTCATTGACAACAGTAACACTCTAATGTTGTTGCTGTTAGACAGAGAATAAAACAGACCAGTTCATCATAGAGTTCATTGATGAGATTCTTTCTGCCCGACATGATATCAGCCTCTGTATGAAAGAGCTTTAAGAGGTGGTAGATAGTTACCTACACATACAACCACACATACAACCACGCATACAACCACACATACAACCACACATGCCTGACATGATATCAGCCTCTGTATGAGAGAGCTTTAAGAGGTGGTAGATAGTTACCTACACATACAACCACACAGCAACCACGCATACAACCACACATACAACCACACATACAACTGCCTGACATGATATCAGCCTCTGTATGAGAGAGCTTTAAGAGGTGGTAGATAGTTACCTACACATACAACCACACATGCAACTGCCTTACATGATATTAGCCTTTGTATGGAAGAGCTTTAAGAGGTAATAGATAGTTATCTACACATACAACCACACATACAACCACACATACAACCACATATACAAACACACATACAATCACACAAACAACCGCCCGACTTGATATCTGCTTCTATGTGGAAGAAGATTTAACCAGTGATTTTTCTTTGATTTAACCAGTAAATATATTACTATACATATATATCGTATGATTAGGGTTATAAACATGATTAAGAACTGGATTACGATTGAGGTGCAAAATCTTCCTAGAGTAAAGCTAGTGTTCAAACTACTGTCATTATGTAACTTAATCTGAGCTGCTGGGCCGTCTGCTGCTTCAAAATTACTACGTCATACTTTCTAATATCATATATTCTCCTAGGCGTAAACAATCAAATAGAACCCATTTAGTTCCTATAAAAGAGTTATTGATAGAAGTAAATAATTGACTAGAATAATAGACTAGTAAATTGGATTAGTGCTTTGGCTTTTTTTAGCTCTTTGCTAATACACGTTTTTATTGTGTTATATTGTTTGTTCTACTGCAGTAGCTGAATAGTACCTTTGCATTATTTACTCTATTAATAATCTGGCTGGAACCCATGGCAATGTCGATAAGGTACTCGACCGCGGATCAGTATGTGCAGGTTCAAATCCTGGGCTGGGCCGTCACTGACATCGCTTTCGAGTGAGGAAACTGAAGTTAACATTAGCTTCTTTTTTATTAGATATAAAACAGTAAAAACCGGTTTCTCATTGGGATCATGAAAGTAGATTCTGATGACAACTTCAAATTCCCCCCACCCTGTCTCACTGACTTCATAGGGTGGCTTAGTGATCACTACACACATACAAACACACATACACACACATACATATAAACTGTCTCACTGACTTCATAGGGAGGCTTTGTGATCACTGCACACATACAAACACACATACACACACATACATATAAACTGTCTCACTGACTTCATAGGGAGGCTTTGTGATCACTGCACACATACAAACACACATACACACACATACATATAAACTGTCTCACTGACTTCATAGGGAGGCTTAGTGATCACTGCACACATACAAACACACATACACACATATACATATATATACACATATACATACACACACACACGCCACACACACATACATACAAACATGCATACAAAACACATATATATATATATACATACAAATATACACACATACACACACATACACACACACATACATACATACATATTAAAACTGTCTCACTCACTTCATAGGGTGGCTTAGTGATTACTGAACACATGCATACACACATACCCAAATACATACATAAACACACATATATATATTAGGCTACATTAATAGGCAATCTCTATGATAGCTATTAATAGGTAACCTCTATCATAGCTAATAATAGGTAACATCTATCATAGCTATTAATAGGTAACCGCTATCATAGCAATTAATAGGTAACCTCTATCATAGCTATTTATAGGAAACCTCTATCGTAGCTAGCAATAGATAACCTCTATGGTAAATATTAAGAGGTAACCTGTATTGTAGCTATTAATAGGTACCCGGAATCATAGCTATTAATAGGTAATGTCTATGGTAGCTTTTAATAGGTAACGTCTATGGTAGCTTTTAATAGGTAACGTCTATGGTAGCTATTAATAGGTAACGTCTATAGTAGAGCTCTATTAATAGGTAACGTCTATAGTAGCAATTATATTAACAGGTAACCTCTATTGTGGTTGGCGTAGCTCTCGTGTAGTTTGAAGTTCATCTTCTTGACGTAAAGTGACATGTCCTACACAACAACAACAACAACATAACATTTCAACAGACTGCTATAAATAAATTTCTATTTTAAGCAGTATAATGAATTAGGTACAGTGATCCTATTTATATATGACCAGAAATGGATCAGATTTTTTAGTGCAGCTTGTAAGTAATTAACGTTAATTTGTCGTTTAGTTTAGTTAGATATAAAATAAGACGATGTTAACCTCATTGCGGAATGGTTTGACATAGACAGTCCACTGATGTGTGTGTCCATCTTCTTCTCTCTTCTTACCAAAGTACTGCGAGATGTTGCCATATACTATCGGCTTCACTATACTAAGCCCCTATCAATCAATCAATCAGATTTCAGTGAAAGGTTCGGTTAAAGACAGTCAGATACCGGTAAGATAATTTACTTGAATCTAGGGATGTAAACGATTTTTTTTAAATTAAAAAGGAAAAAATATATAGCGGCACGAAATATAATAAACACATTTATTGAGAACCTTCTGACGAATACATTGATCCTGTTCACTCATGCTCAAGTCGCTGGTTCTGCAGAGACTTAAATTTAGAGGAATCAAATATTTGTAAACACGGTTTCAAAAGTAAACAATAGAATAGGCCATAACTACAGCATACACTCCTCGATTTATTTCTACTCAGTTTAGCCATTAACAGGAAACAACAACAACAATTAGCGTATGAGTGCTCTTGTCGTCCATGATAACAGCGAGCATTATTGAACTACAATCCATAAGTCCAAGCCGATGAGCAAAACGATGGTTCAAAACGGTGCCAATTTTCAAATCCGGATAATCAGTCGACAGAAAGGAATAAATTTAAAGGAAAGGAAGTTAATTTACGTGCAGGTGTCAACTCTTGGACTTAATTAGATTTGATATAGCTTAAACTTTCCAAACTATTTAAGATTAGATTATTTTTCAAGATAACTTAAACTATTTATCTTTACATGTAGATAGCTTAAGCTATCTAATCTAATAATTTTTGTAAGATCTATAGATTAATTGCGCTATATAATTGTTGCATATGTAAGTTAAATTTAACAAGAGCAAAATTAATTTAGAAGACCGAGTAGTAGAATATATGTATAACGCTTCCATTCTTCTCTGTCTTCAGTTTTTCTCTTCGTGTCCACATATGAGTGGAACTTTAAATTCTCTAGAAATAAGCTACTCGACCATTCTTGTAATTATATATTCTTGTTATATATGAATGTCTCAATAGCGCAATGGTTAAGGGTGTAGATAACGTCGTGAAGTTTTAAATGACAGATCCTGAGGTGAATCGAACCCTCGTGTGTTCGAATCCCAGTCGGCTGATCTGAGAGTAAAATCTCGGATATTCACTGGACTGGCTACACGGAAAATGGACTAAATTGCTTAACGGATATAACATGTGGTACTAAAAGTGACAGATATCAACATAGTTGATCATTTCACTATAATGTGTGCTATTATTATTATATACCATTTTTGGGGGGTTTCTGCTTGTAACAAGGCGGGCTGCCTACGCCTTCCTTAGCTTCGACTAACATTTATTGGGCACGAGTGTCATTCCTTGAGAAAACAATCCTGTTTTCCCTAGCTATCAACTATAGCTATTTCGTAGCTATAAACGAATAAGGGTTTCTTACAGTCATAGATGACAAAGCGTTCTTACCAAAAATAAAAAACGTTAAAAAACGCGTTTTTCACAAAAAATTAAATAACGTAAAAAACGTTGAAAAATCGTTAGTAGCGTACACGTAGGCTTGCATATATATTACCATGCCTTCATTCCATAACACTAAACAATTTTATTACAACTAGACTTGATCTAAAGTTTTAAAGTTCTAAAGTATGTCCATAGACTCCGTACAAATATAAACAAATACTTTCAGGTCACATACAGCCACATAAAATGTTCTTACAATTTCCTGCTTTAGCTCACAGTTGAAATAATTAGAGGTGAGATCACAGTGTTTATCTTAATTTTTACGTTTGACGGTTACGGTTTTTTACGTTTATTATTATTTTTAAATAAAAAACCTAAAAAACGCCTTTTTAACAGATATAAAAAACTTAAAAAACGCTTTTTCATCTATGGTTACAGTAAATATTAACTGTTATGAATGATGACAAGATCATAACTCAAGAAAATATTTATTTTAGTACGAGGTCTGCAATTTAAATTTCACACATCACAATAACAACAACGAAGACTCGAATTCTAACAATTCAACTAAATAACAATTTATAAACATCCATGATGACATTCAGCAGGGCAATAGGCCTAATCTTCATAACGCTGGTTATCATCAATATAGTCCAGAAATGTAACAATGAAAAAGTCAAGTCTACAGTATTGTAATAATAGTAATAATGAACGTTTAACGTCCGTTTCCTCATACAAGGATGATGTCAGGGACGTCCACTGTAGGCTAATAGGTGCCTCGGCATAATTATGTTAATAAGCTCAGTGGTATCATGTCAGAGTCGAAATCAGGCTTATCTATACTATACGTAGGTCCATATCTATCAGTTAACAACAACTATAGTTAAAATTGGATTAAATCATCTTTATGCACTGATAACTAGTCAAAATAAATGATAAATGATAAGTCATCAAGCGGATCCATATTCTAAGTTTACATTTAGTCTGTCAATGGAATTAGTCTGTAATATAACTGTATAGACCAATGATGCCACAACAAAATCTAAAGAAATTAACCTACCTCTATTTCTTGCTTTCTACAGCAAATATTACAACATGATTTACATTTATAAGCAACTTTTAGTAGCATGTACGGTTAATGGCATCCGTAAAGAGCAAGCAAACTAAATCCTTACAATAAGAGTTTTATTAAAATGCTTAAAGTACTCAAATTTAATTAAAGACTTCTTTTAAAAGTTGTAATCAGGCTGGCACGAGGAATAAGTCTTCAAAATCTATCACACACGGCTTGCATCAGGATGTAAATGTCACTGTTATTTATTTAGCCGGTATTGTGTTATTCTGCAATTGCTAAAATCAAAACGCTATTAAAACTTGGCACAAGAACTACGCACAACACCATAGTTCAATAGCACAATATATTTATACTATAAATCTGCATACACGTATATGAACAGCTGAAGTGTCCAATAGCCTATTGGTATAAACACTAAAACTCATTTCCATATCGTAAACTCTTTCTCCGCAGCGTCGGTATCAATGGACGAAGTACAACACATAAAATTGCTGAATACGGCTATGACGCTTTTATAGTAGCCTCTTCTGTATTGTTATTTGTATATCTAAATACATGCACGTTCCTATTGTTTGTATAATCTGTGCTGTGATGAACAAATAAACGATAGGCTACTAAACTAAAACAAAATCTATGGTCCCAGCGAGTCGTTCTTGCATTCCTGTGTTGATCGAACTGTGCAAGGAGAAGATGCTAAAGTCTCGGCGATAAGTCAAGGACAGGTCAAGTTAATTAATTATCTTCTAGAAAATGTAAAATATTTAATCTAGAACGTGAAAATGTTACAAATTATTTTGTTTTCTGCTAAGAGAATCTGATTTAAAGGTTCGATTAGAAAAGATCAAAATTTAACGTCGCTTCTTCTTAGGAAGGCGGCGTCATAACCTGATAGGTGTAGGACAGAAATGTGTGAAGTCGAGACGTACACCCGATGAGCCAAGCAATGAACACCGAGCAATGTCATCAATACCATCTTGAGGATCTTAAATTTTATCTAATAAATCACTTGATCACTCTTCATCCACTAGGCTCTCCTGATCATCTGCCTTGGACCCCCTACCCTTACTCTTTCTCGCTCCCTCCTCAGTGCCACCGTAACCTTTCTCCCCCCTGACACCCTGGAGTTTCTTCTTCTCTCCCTCCCCTGAATCCTGACCCGCCCCCGTGAGAGCCTGGGGGGCCACCCCCGCTCCTTCCCCCCTTGTCATGTAGAAGTGACTGCCAATGTTTAGTTCTGGTATGTCGTAGATATTAGCTAGCAGTAGCATCATTAGCATCAGTCCTACTATCAGATACACTGCGATCAATCAATCAATCAATTCAATATACTAGTTAAAAGTAGTATCATTCGCATCAGCAATACTACAAGGTACACTGTTATCAATCAATCAATCAATTAATCAATCAATCAATCAATCAATCTATTAGTAAGTAAACAGATAAATCATACGCCAACAATCTTCGCCACCGGTTAGAGCCGCTGGCGAAGTCGGTAATATACTTAACCGCGGATTAGTATATGCGGCGCTCAAATCCTGGGCTCGCCCGACACTGACATCGCTTTCGAGTGAGGAAACTGACGTTAACCATGGCTTTACCAGATTTTAATAAAAATAAGCCTATAAATCAACAACTAAAATTCAGCAATTCATTTTCGTTGTCTATCAATAATTTAATTAGTTCGCTCATTAATTAATTCAATTCCTTGATCAATCACGTGTTCAATCTATGTATAATTAATTCTTGTAATCAATCAATGAAGTATTAGGTACAGCCTACCAGCAGTCAGTATCTTATAGAGAGGCCTAAGCGGCTGTCTGTAGTCGTCCCCTGGAATGTAGTCTCCAAGACCAATGGTTGTCATGGAGATAAAGCAGTAGTAGAACGAGTCGAGGAAGTTCCAGTTTTTCTCTAGTATGGTAAACATGGTCGCCGGAAGTAGAAAGACGAGGACGAGGAGAGAGGAAAAGAGGATTGACACGTGCAGGAGACGAATGTGCAGTGTTCTGTAGCGATGACCGTATCTGAGTGCCATAGTAACGCATAGCAACGTAAAGCAATACATGGCAACATATAGCAAAGCATTGCATCACTTAGCAACGCATAGCAACACATAGCAACGCATAGCGACGCATAGTAACATGTAGAAACATATAGCAATGCATAGCAACGCATAGCAACGCTTGACAACACGTTGAAACATACGACAACACCTATAGCTACAAAACAAAGCATGGCAACACGTAATAACTACCTAACAACACATAGCAACACAGCAATACACATGACAACTATACATTGTAACCGTATATTAGCACATAAGGCCACACAGCATACAGATACATTGAGGCTTAGGCCTAACATCTCGTATATTAAGTCTTTGTGATAAACGAAGTGCTCCGCTTTCTGAATCGCGAAAGCTGCATGTAAGTATGAACATGAACCTTGGACCTGCCACGCGGCAGAATTCTAGATAGAAAGATAGATAGATAGATAGAGTGAGACAGAGAGAGAGAGAGAGAGAGAGAGAGAAAGAGAGAAAGAAGAGTTTTATAAAGATAAATAGAGTCTAGAGTTACAAATAAATAAATAAGTAGAGTTACAAATAGAGTTAGAGTTAAGTGGTTACCTAAGCAACAGTGCTTCAAGCAGAATGTTGGTAACCAATAGCAACCTCTCTACTAGCGCCGTAAACAGAATGAGAGTCAGGGGAATTCCCACCGTGGCAAAAATCACGCAGAATAATTTCCCACCGTCAGAGAGCGGCGTCACGTGACCATAACCTAATTTAAAAGAATTCAATCAATAATATTAAGTATTTATTGATCAAATCAAAAAAAATTACTGATTTGTTGTACCTATTGTGGTGGGTAGAGACTGATTGATTGATCGTACCTATTGTAGTAAGTACACACTGATTGATTAATAATACCTATTGTGATAAGATTGATTGATTGATCGTACCTATTATGATGAGATTGATTAATCGTACCTATTGTGATGAGATTGATTGATTGATGGTACCTATTGTGGTAAGATTGATTGATAGATGGTACCTATTGTGGTGAGATTGATTGATTGATGGTACCTATTGTGATGAGATTGATTGATTGATGGTACCTATTGTGATGAGATTGATTGATTGATCGTACCTATTGTGGTAAGTACAGAAGTGGCAAAGAAGACAGCCTGTCCAAAGCTCCAGTTAGAACCAGTGCTGACATTCCGTAGAGCTGAGACTCCCTTGTTGTTAGCGTCTATCACTAGCTCCAGTAGAGAATCTAAATCACCCTCTGATCAATCAATCAATCAATCAATCAATTAATGAATGAATGAATGAATCAATCAGTCAATCAAGCAACCAAGCAAGCAATCAATCAATCCATCAATCAATCAATCCATCCATCCATCAATCAATATATCAATCAATCAATCAGTCAAACAGTCAATCGCTTAACAAATCCACCAGGTAATAAATCAATCAACCAATTAATCATTCAATTATTCAATCAACCAATTATACAGTCATACAATGGACAAATCAATCAATCTACCAATAAAGCGAGCGATAGATCAATCAAATAATTAATCTATCAGTAAATCAGTCACTCATTCAGCCAAATGATCAAGCAATCAAAAAGTGAATAATCAATAAGCTTAACGCTGGTAAAGCTAATGTTAACGTCAGATTCCTCAGTCGAAAGAGATGTCAGTGACAATATCAATCAATCAATCAATCAATCAATCACTAATCAATCACACTCATTCTTTCCATGGATGCATATAAAAAAAATCAACCGGAAATGATATTCATAAACGATTAAATAAATAAGAAAGATATATTCAGGCCATAAAGATATCAAGAGATGCCAGAAGAAAAAGAAAAAATTGAAACACTATTTAGAACTTAAATTCTACCATGTTAATACTTTCCACTTATTTGTAATATTTAGCATTTATTCCCTTATTATTCAAACTATTAGCTTTCTAAATAAACTGGAGATATATACATTAGTATAGTATGAATCGGCTTCTAAACCAAGAGTAGTAAAAAATGTTAATTGATTGATTTATTGGGCTATAGATAGATAGATAAATGTAGAGTTAGAGACAGAGAGAGAGAGAGAGAGAAAGAGAGAGAGAGAGAGAGAGAGAGAGAGGGAGAGAGAGAGAGACAGACAGAGAGAGGATGAGACTTATAAATGCAAAGAATAATGAGAAATCAATTGAGTAAAATGAAATATCGTAAGAGCGCGCTAATAGTGGAGTACTTGAAAGCATGAGGTCACGTGCTCTAGAGTTAATTGAGCAATTAGACGAGACAAGATCTGAATCTATCAGGATAAGCGTTATAGCATTGGCTACAGCTTCGACTGACGGATAGGTTAACAAGATATTGGACAGATAAGCCTTAGATAAATGGTCTTAAATGTCGCCTTCTTCTTGACAATATTACTAAAGCGCTCTACATTTAGTCATATCATTGGTTGAGTGATTCTGCACAGACGGATCTGTTGTTATAGGAATTATGTACTGTAGGTATGTATTAAGATATAGGAGGAAGAGTTGGATAGGACACATTGTAAGGGGGGAAGGTCTATTAAAAGAGTTAATAGAAGGTAGAATAGAAGGAAAAGAGGCAGGGGCAGGCCGAGATTAGGTATGTTAGGTGATGTAAAGACCCACTCATATGTGGACATGAAGAGGAAAGTGGAAGACAGAGAAGAGTGGAGGCGTGACATTCCATGGACCTGCCAGTAGGCAGTGCATTAAGAGAGAAGAGAGTGTAATAGATGTTGTAGGTATTGTACGTGTAGGTATTCCTTACTTCAAATACTGCCCATATTGTGTTATGTATTGACTACTCTGGTATGTTTATGCGTAGTTTAAAAGGGGAAATCATGAGACTCTCACGGAGATAAATTAGACTAGGTCTACTGGCTTTCTGAGAAGAGGCTATCTTTACAAAGAATGCTTGATTGATTGACAGAGTTATAAATTTACTGACTGATTTACTTATTTTTTGTTGATTGCTTGGTCTATCAAGGAGACTCCTAAATTCTAGTACCTAGTAATACTAGTGAAAATACTAGCACTAACGCCCTAGTATTTACTTTAGTTAAATAATTTTACAAAAAAAACTTATTATTTAACGTACCTGCCAAGCACTGTTTGTGTTTGTGTAAAAAGCTTTGTTTGTACGTCTGGAGCTCTTTGGATATACGTGTCTCTACTGGTCCCTCTATGGCTGAGAATATGGCTGCACCGATTATCAGGTAGAGCAAATAAATGAGCACTAGTAGCAGCAAGCGCAGTGAGGATCGCCCTGGTAACATTTTACTTGTGTGCACCCTGTAGCATATACAAATACCCTGATATATGATAGGTGCCTGGTAACATTTACATATGTGCACCCTGTAGCATGCACAAGTACCCCAATATAGGAGGCGTGGCATAGTAACATTTTACTTGTGTGCACCCTCTAGCATATACAAATACCCTGATATATGATGGGTGCCTGGTAACACTTATATGTGCACCCTGTAGCATGCACAAGTACCCTACTATATAAGACGTGCCCTGCTAACATTTATATGTGTGCACCCTGTATGATTTAAACAACTAGATTAGGTGTAATAATATAATGAAATTAGAATAAGTAAAAAATCTCACAAAGCTTTACGATTTGATGCTACACGATGAGATGGAATTTTAATATTGCGAAATACATACACTGCACTACAGCACAATACATTACACTATAGTACAGTTCAGTTCAGTAGGCCTACACTATAGTACAGTGCAGTACAGTAAAGTACAGTATAATGCAATGCAATACAAAACAATATGATATTGCACATTACTGTACATTACAGTACAAAACAGTAGAGTACAGACCATTACACTACAGTTAATTGCAGTGCAGTGAAGGACAATGTAATAAAATACAACACAATATAAAGCAATAATATACAATATCGTCCAATATACCTGTAAAACACTTAAATATAAAACATAGAAAACAACTGGGGAGTGCTGATTTAAAGTTGTTAGTATGACGGTTAAGTTGGTGAGCGCATTATAGCAACATATTAAGGGATGGCGAGTAATACGCAAGGGATTTGAGGCTATAATTAGAGAGGATATGTGATTAGGATTCTGTGGATGAAGAGATAATTGAGACATCAGCTAAATCCCACAGGACTGCAGGGCTCTGATGCCTCTGAACATATGCTCACCATGCAGCAGATAGGTCTATTAGGTCAGCAGATAGGTCTATCAGGTCAGCAGATAGGTCTATCAGGTCAGCAGATAGGTCTATTAGGTCAGCAGACAGGTCTATCAGGTCAGCAGATAGGTCTCTCAGGTCAGCAGATAGGTCTATTAGGTCAGCAGATAGGTCTATCAGGTCAGCAGATAGGTCTATCAGGTCAGCAGACAGGTCCATCAGGTCAGCAGATAGGTCTATTAGGTCAGCAGATAGGTCTATCAGGTCAGCAGATAGGTCTATCAGGTCAGCAGACAGGTCTATTAGGTCAGCAGACAGGTCTATCAGGTCAGCAGATAGGTCTATTAGGTCAGCAGATAGGTCTATTAGGCTACATTCAGAGTGGTATTGGGGGCATAAGCGGAGTACTGGCGTACCCAGAAATTTTTTCATGGTGTGGCATCTTAAAAAAGTAAACACACATTACAGCGAAATGATCAACTATGCTGATATTTATCACTTTTAATACCACTTGTTTAAACCGTTAGGCAATTTGGAACATTGTCTGTATAACCATTTCAGTGAATGTCCGAGATTTTACTCTCGGATCAGCCGACTGGGATTCGAACACACGAGGGTTCAATTATGATCTGTCATTTAAAACTTCATGATGTTACCCCTACGCTATTAAGAAATTCACGCTATCAAGACGGGCAGTGTAAATCTGAGAGGCCACATAGAGCATTTGAACGATAAAACATTATAAATGAATATTGAGCCACAGCGTAACCAGAGATAATGAATTCAAGTAAGAATAATGCACGTAGATATCCACGAGTGACTCACCTGATTTAATCCTGTGGGTAACAAGCTTCCTCTCATTGTATAACTCCTCCTAGTGACATACCTACAGAGCAATAATCCACAACCGTTTATATCAAGCTGAAGAGACTAGACCCTAATACTGGCATAATGATATCACCTTATAACGAGAAGTTGAACGTTATTTTTTAATTTTTTACTCTCTGTCCGAAGCCAGTGGCGATGTCTGTAAGATATTCCACCGCGAATCCATATGTGCGGGTTCATATCCTGGGCTCCCCAGTCACTGACATCGCTTTCGAGTGAGGAAACTGACGTTAACATTAGCTTTACCAGCTTCTTTCACCCTAGTTAAACTGGTATTCAATGGAAGATGAAGATGATGATTAAAGACTGGGATATATACACATATACAGTATATATAGTATCCATTCTCACGTCGCTGCTAATATTATTATCTGTATTTAATATTAGCACCATTGTCATAGACCTCCACAATATATTTATATTTAATTTAGCTCTATGTTCTTCTAGACATCTCCTATATGATGTGTAATTTTAATGCTATCTCTACAACATGAACTACTCTACTGTACCATACTAAGAGCGTCCTTGTGACATATGGAAAGAGAAAAGCTTTTAGACAAGTGTCATGTGATCCCACAAAACCATCCA
>CAJHZI010000054.1:0-38361 GCA_905160935.1 Enchytraeus crypticus
GAAAGAGAGAGAGAAAGAGAAAGAGGAAGAGAGAGATAGAGAGACTGAGAGAGAGAAATACACCTAGACTCAGAGATACATATATATTAACTTGTGGTAGCGAGCATAAGACGTTCATCAGAGCCACGACTGAACATTCTCATTGTCTCCGAGTTGTCCTCACTAATGATCAGAGTAAAGCGATCTGTTCTCCCGGTGACTCCTCGCAGCATTAGTCTCACTGTGTCAGAATTTGAGCCTCGGACTGCAGTGCGTGCGCGTAAAGATGAGCATTAAAATGAGCGTTGAAAACATTATAAATTCAGTTAGTAGTTATAAATTCAGTTAATAGTTATAAATTCAGTTAATAGTTATAAATTCAGTTAATAGTTATAAATTCAGTTAATAGTTATAAATTTATTTATATGTGTCGATTAAAAGAGTTAAAACAAAAAATACAAAACAATGCAATGCAATACAATACAATACAGTAAAGTTCAGTACAACTCAGTGAAATACAGTGCAATACTTTGCAGTACATTACAATACAGTGCAGTACAGTATGGTACAATAAAGTACAACACAAAAACACAACAAAAAGAAATACAGCAAATTCAGCAACACAGTACGAGTCATTACGACACAACACAATACAACTTAACATAGTACAACATATCACAAAACAACACAGTACAATACCATACAATATAATGCAATACCATACAATACAATAACGTACAATGCAACTAAGATTTAACGCCAGGTTCCACACCTGAGGGCGCTATCGTGGACATGAATTTGTGTTCGTTTCTGAAAAATTTGCGCTCTTAGAAAGTTATCTTTGTTTAGTATTAGTGTCACTATGCGGTCCCTTTTAATGTTAAAGTATAAGGCTTAATTTAACGTCAATTTCTTTTACTTTGCTTAGGAATACACAATGTACCCGTGTAGTGTACCTTTGAACTTTACCTTTAGCTTCGTAGAATACTTGAAAGAGATATTTGACATATACTGTATTATGTAGATAGATAAACAGGATGGTTTTCTCAGGGAATGAGGCCCCTGCCCAGTAAATGTTAGTCGAAGCTGAGGAAGACATAGGGGACTCGCCTCGTCATAAGCAGAATATCCCAACCATATTGATATAGCAAGTTAGATAATTTAAAGATCCACTCGTAGTCTATGTGTACATGTACATGAAGAGAAAACGGAAGATAGAGATGTGTGTAGGCGTTATATACCATGGACCTGCCAGTAGGCAATGCACTGAGAGAGAGAGAGAGAGAGAGAGGTAGAGAGAAGGAGAGAAAGAGACAGTATAATGTAGATTTGCATGTATATCACTGGGTACATTAAAATGAGATAAAGAAATGCCAAAGGACCTGTGAATCTGAAGCCTCGAGAAATGGTGATGACGTAAGGCCAGACAATCTCTCCCTTCCTCACGTACGGCCAATAGAGAGCAAAGACCGGAGCCTGCAAGACGTTGACGTCATTTAATTGGCGTAATAATTACAACCAAATTAACATTACTCAAGAACTGCTGAGTGACAGATTCAATGTCATATACGATAAATCGCAAACACACCGACGACCGTTACAAAGAACATGTAGCCAATATCACTAGAGTTAAGATGTATTGCAAAGGTCTACATCAGAGTGCTGACGTTACGATACAAATTCGATTCTGATTTGCAGCGATTTTAATACTTCTATGAAGATAAATGGATTGACAGTAGTAGATATATGGTACCTTCAGTACACAAACTCTAAAATTCCTAATTTTCGCTCACCACGCTCGCTCAAATTAGGATTTTAAGAGTTTCTCCACTGAAGGTACCATATATCTACTAAAGGCTCAATTTTTAGAGCCTAGTTGCCCCTTATTTTTTCTCTCGAGCAAATATCTTGAAAAAATTAATTTTTAAATCGACCCAAATATTATAGGACTACTTTATGTTGCTCATTAATATTTCAGTGAATGTAATTTTGAGTACTAGATTTTTTCATTCATATAATTTTGTGTACTATAAATGGTACTAACAATTGAAGAGCTCCATAAACTAAAACCATTTTCTAATTTACAGTTAGATCGTAATCAAGTGGAAATAATTTTAGCCCGTAAATTAACGGACAAAGAATGGAAATCATATACTAAAGACTATCGCAAAATATTTACTCCCATAGCTAAACAAGCAGCTAAATTGTCAAATAAGAAAGGTTATTTAAGAAGTATTAACCCTGATCAGGAACTTAAAAATAAATACAAAACAATATTTTCTAAGATAGTCAACAGAAAATTTAAAACTGATGAAGAACCTGATAATAAGTATCATTTCTTAAAACCTCTGTTTAAAACTGAAGATTCCGATGATGAATTTTCTATACGCAAAGTATATGAATACTACAATGAAATGTACAGAACAACACTAACCCATTGGAAAGTGTCTGGTACAGCTAATTTGTTCAATATACACAAAATAATAATTGAATTAGTTGCAAAGATGACAGAGTATTTACCCCAAAACATAAGAATTCAAGTTAGTATTCAAACACCTTCAGGCAGGGAACCCCATACGTGCTTACTATCAAAAGATAAAGTAGTCAATAATCTTACAGAATGGACCAATTACTTTATAGATTACTATGATATGAATATTGAAGAATTAACTTTTAAATTAACTGCAATTGAACTACCTCAAGGAACTGGAAGACCGAATGTTATATCTAATCTCGACGATAAACATTGTATAGTTCAAATCAAGAACACTGACACAATATGCTTAGTAAGAGCAATATTAGTTGGTTTAACTTATAATCTAGATAAACTACAGGAAGTTTTTAAAGATAAGTTAACTGTTGAGGAAATAAGAAATATAAATTTCCGGAGACAAGGTATCCATACCAAAATCAATGAAGGTATATTTTCAGACAATGAAGTAAAATATTTACGTCAAGGAGGTGAAAAGAAGTTACAAACAGTATTAGCTCAAGCTTTTCACAGAATATACTCTATTCCTATTAAGGAATCAGGAAATGATTTTAGTGATATAAAGATAATAGAAGAAAAACTGGATATAGAAGTGCAAATATACAGTATGGACACTAGACAGATATACGCAGGTTTACCCAAGCAAATTAAAATTTATTTAATTTTAAATAATAACCACTACAGTGTAATATCTAAACTTCCAGCTTTTCTAGGAACCAATGCTAGGAAATGGGAAGCAGCTGAAAAACTGAAATGTGAGGCGTGTAAAAATCCTACTCAATGTAATAAAGAAAATAAAATTAAATGCAAAACATGCGGAAAGGTATTTTATAGTCAATCATGTTACGATAATCATATCAAAAATAAAAAATGCATTGAGCATTCATACGTATGTCAGAATTGCTATAAATTTTTCAAAGTTAAAGATAGAAAACCTGAGGATCATAAATGTGGAGAAAAGTTCTGTTCAAACTGTAAAAAGTGGCATATTGGAGAACATAAATGTTTTATGCAAAGAAAGAAATTAAGGGAATCTAGCGAAAAGTACATATTCTATGATTTCGAAACTACTTTAGATAGTAATGGAAAACATATAGTTAATTACTGTATAGCTCAGTACTTTAATGGAGATGAGTATATATTTCATAACGCCAATGATTTTTGTACATGGGTATTTACTAAAAAGCATAAAGATTATACTGTTATAGCTCACTATGGAAAAGGTTACGATTTTCAGTTTGTACAAGAATGGCTCATATCTCATACACAAGTTGCAAAACCAAATGTAATATATAACGGACAAAAAATACTGCAACTTGAGGTGAAAAGAGGTTATAACATAAGATTTATAGATAGCTTATCTTTTACAATGCAGCCTTTGAGAGATTTTCCTGAAACCTTTGGATTAGTAGAATTAGCTAAAGGGTACTTTCCACATGAATTTAATAAAGAAGAAAATCAAAACTACATTGGAAAATATCCTGATAAGAAATACTATGGTTATGAACAAATGGTTAAGAAAGATAAAGAGGTGTTTGATAAATGGTATGAAAAAGATCAGACCTTTGACTTTAAGAAAGAAATGTATAAATACTGTAAATCTGATGTAGATATACTAAGAAGGGGTTGCTTAAATTTAAGAGAACTATTTCTACAGATATCCGAAATAGATCCATTTCAGTACATGACGATAGCTTCTGTTTGTCAAGCTATTTTTAGAAATGAGTTCTTACCCCAAGATACTATTGGTGTTATAAACGAGCTTGAAACCGATAATTACTCAATAAAATCAATAAAATGGCTTAAACATGAATCTTTAAAGCAGAATATAAATATTAAACATGCTTGTAATGGAGGGGAACATTGCATTGTAGTAAATAACGCTCAGAAACTAAAAGTAGATGGCTTTTGCGCAGAGAATAATACAATATATCAGTTTCACGGATGCTACTTTCACGGATGTCCTAACTGTTACAATGAATTAACAATGAATAAAGTATCAGGTGAATATATGTATAAATTATATGAAAAAACTTGCAGAATTGATAAAGCAATACGAGAAGCTGGATATAATTTAGAAACTATTTGGGAACATGAATTTGATAATAAAGCTGAAATGAAAAACATATCTTTAAGTGAATATGATTTAATGGAGCCCCCAAACATAAGAGATAGTTTTTTTGGTGGTAGATGTGAACCGATAAAGCTACTTCATGATTGTAAAGCAAATACTGAACAAAGAGGAAGATATATAGATGTAGTAAGTTTGTATCCTACAGTTATGTATTACGATAAATATCCTACTGGTCATCCTACTAGAATAATTAAACCTCAAAAATATGATTACAATTGGTTTGGTTTTATATATTGTAAAGTTATACCTCCACGAAATTTATATCAACCTGTACTACCTTACAAGCAGAAAACTAAACAAGCTCATAAACTATTATTTGGGTTATGTAGAACATGCATGAATAGAATAGATTTAAAATGCATTCATCAAAAACCTGTAAAATGTAAATCAGATTGTAAAGGTAAAAAGTGCGCAGAATGTATATCTGTTAGAAAATTTATGAAGCAAAACTGCAGTGAATGTTACAATATTAGAAATGGAGAATGCTTTCATACAGATGATGAAAGAGCTATTACAGGGATTTGGTGTACTAATGAAATTGAGAAAGCTCTAGAAAAAGGTTATAAGATTGAATACATTTATGAGGTACAACATTTTGAGAGCACTAGTAATGACTTATTCAAAGGGTATATAAAAAAGTTCTTGAAAATTAAACTAGAAAGCAGTAAATTTGATTGTTCTGAAGAAGAGTATAGACAAAAAGCCAGGGAACTGGGTATTGAATTAGGTAAGTTAGAATATAATCCAGGTTTAAGATTTATAGCTAAAATATGTTTAAATTCATTATGGGGTAAATTTGGTCAAGTACCTAAACATAGACAAAATAAATATATAGATAACGAGGTAGAATTCTATCAAACTGTACTGAATGATAAAATAGAAAGCTTGTCTCTATCATTCTTAAATGATTACACAGTTTATGCATCCTATGAAACTAAAGATCAATTCGTAAAAACAAGTTATAATACTAATATTTACATCGCATGTTTTACTTCAGCTTGGGCTAGATTAAGATTATATGATATGATTGATAGATTGGGCAAAAGTGTATGTTACATGGATACAGATAGTGTTGTTTATATTGAAGATGAAACTAATAAGTACATATTTGAGAAGTACATAGGAGATTCCTTAGGAGAATGGACAGATGAATTGAAAGGCAAGTACATTGAATTTTGGGCTTGTGCTCAATCAAAAGATTACGGATATATATTAGATGATGGAAAATACAAAGGAAAAGTTAAAGGATTCAGAGTAACAGCTGAAACAGAGAATAAGATGAATCATCAAGCTAGAGTAGATCTTATTAAAGGTAGTATTTCTAATGTGGATATTAAATATACTCAATTTACTATTAAAAATAGTCAGATATTTACAAAAGATTTATTAAAGCAATGGGGATTTCAATTTGATAAAAGACGTATAGTAAGAGTGAGCGATAATGAAATATATACATTACCATATGGATATTGAAATTTTATTTTAATTATTTAATTACCTAATAAATGAGTGATCGTCTAACAGGTGATTTAATTAGAAGAGTGAAAAAGTATGATACAGAAGAGGAAAGACAGCAAGCAAAATTAAGAGCTTATAAGAAATATGCAGCTAAAAAATACTACTGTGAAATTTGCGATAAAACCATGACACTGTATAATTACTCAGACCATATTAAAACAATACTTCACGTTAAAAATTTTCTTTCATATATAGAATCCTCTAATAAATAAGAGGCACATAAAATGGACACCCGAGAGGAAGATATTTTAAGTTATTTAAGAATGATATCAGAAGAAGAAAGGTTAGGGTTTGGGTATTCTTCTTCTATATCTATAATCAAGACTCATCTTAATGAGAAGCTTAAACAAGTGCGTAGCTCAAAAGAAGTAATAACTTTAGAAGATATAGCTCTGAGTAAATTATTATTAATGAAAATTTATGGGGAAATATCAGTCGACGACAATAAAAAATTAGAACACATGTTGAAATATGGAATTAATACCGATAAACTTACATTTGATACTTTCAATTTAATATATAGGATATATGGTGAAAATTTTCAATACCCAGTTTGGTACTGGAACAGTCATTGTAAAGGATGTACAAGATGTTTAGGAGACGTCATAGGATACACTCGGGAAAAGAGAGGTTGGTGTATACATTGCAACTGCAAAGAATTTATTGCTTTTAGGAGAGGAACCGTAGCAGCAAATGAGTAGCAAATTCTTTTGCAAGTAGTAAATGAATACATCTAATGTTACAGTTAAATCTTATCTACCTTCAGAAAAAGAGAGGGTAAGATCTAAATTGCAACAAGTTAAAGATAAACATAGATCTTTTACTCAGACTAATAAGCAAGGAATTCCTAAAGATTTTAATGAATTGAAATTAATAAAGTATAGGGAACATGCTATAACATTTTTAAAGGAATACATGAATATAGATAAGAAAACTACTAAATCAGAATATTGTAAATCCAATCACATAAGTCATAATTCCCTAAATAATGCATTAAAACTCATGGGCCATGCAACTACTAGAAAAGCGCCTAAAGCTAAACCAATTAAGACCAAATCAAAGCAATCTAGACCTATAATAAAAGCTGGAAAAATTCTTAATGATGAAGAAATTAATGAAATAATTGAGAATAGTCTAGCCAATTTATCATTAGTAAATGGATCTGATACCTAGAGACGAAAAGCTTAAATGGAGTAATGAACTGAAACCAATTCTTTTTGAAATGAATAAATTATCTGATGCAGATAAAATACAAGGATTTAGAAATGAAGTTACTGATAAATATGTTGCATATAAAGCTCTAAACTATACTATGCAGCAATTGACTCTAGTGGATTGTGATAGAGAAATGTTAGAAAAAGAAGTAGAAGAGTTAAAATATAAACTTGAAAACTTAGGGAATTATGATGAAAATAGATTAATGGAATTTAGAAATAAAACTGTAATTGTTCCTTCTACTGATTGTGAAATAAATGATAGAGCTAAAAGAATATTTATGCGAAATCAAGCTAGAATAAAGAAATTGAATGAGAATATAAGTAAACAGTTAGCTAATAAATGAGCAGTGAAATAACGAAACTTGAGCTAAATATAGCATTATTGATAAAACAGAACAACCGTCAGAGATGGATATGTATCCTATTATTAATATCGAATATCATTACACTAGTTAGTTGGTTTTTTCTTCAACAAAATTGGTTCAACAGTGAATCTGAAACATAATAAAGCCCTAAATCTACAAACATTAAATTTTTCTGCAATAATAACTCTAATTCTTCATTATTTCTATTTGGATCTAAATCCCTCACAAATTTTGAAATAAAGCGTCTAATTTTCATTAGAGGTGTACCATCTTCAGGTGTTGTAATTAATTTAGAGCGAACTAGATATAGTTTCAAATCCGTAAATATTTTTTTCGGTAGTTCTTCAATTATTGTTATAATTAAACACAATAAATCAGTGATATACATAGAAAGAATTCGTTCCACGTCAGAATGGATTTCTTCAGTATTATATAATTTATTATATTTAGAAGTAATATTCTGTAAATAAGTATATTTTTTATTAAATTCTTCAACATATTTAATAGGAAATTCTTCAGAATATTTCATTACCATACTGTCCACAAGAAGACAAATGAACATTAGTTTCTTAGTATTAACATTATCACTCTTATTTAGAAGATATTTTTTCTTTGAATCTGTATCATTTTTCAACAGACTAAAATATTTTTCACAATATCCCTTACTAATACCATCTGTATCTGCTTCAGGATCTTTAACGTTAATTATACGATTATTATTCATGTTTAAACTACCAGTCATTGAATCTCCATTTTTACTTAGCTTTGAATTTAAAACAGGTTGCACAGTATCTTCTATATGTAGAGTGGCTAGTTGCACTGCAGCTAGAGTAGTTTCTTTTTTAATCTTGCTTTGCAAGTTGACAACTTCGTTGGCAATATCGGTAACAAACCCTTTTGTAGCTACATCGTTATCATTAATTGGTAATTTTACATTTGTTATTCTATTATCATTTAAACTGATATCTTCAGTAATATTTCGATCAAGTTTTGTATCTAAAGCAGCCTGAAAGGCTACCTGGACTTTGTCCAGAATTCTAGATAAGGTTTTAATACTAGAATCATTTACCTTTTGTTTACCTATAGAACCAGATTTTAAAATAGAGTTGTTGTTCATTTACTATATTTTAAAACCAGTAAATCAGAACAAAGTTCTGCGACAACAAAGTTGGAGATGACTCAATACATCAATCACGGAGTTAAACTTACACCTGGGCAGGCAACTAAAATTAAGCATGCTTATGATAATGGATGTGAAGTGGTAATAAGGTTACCTAAAGATCACTTAACGGGAGATATTATTCTTCCTTTATCGGCAACTCAATTAAATAAAATTAAAAAAGCTAAGGGTGGAGTGGAATTGAAACTTAGTAAATCTCAACTTAAGCATATGGAAAAAACTGGAGGTTTCTTACCACTACTTGCTGCAATTCCAGCAGTTCTAGGTGCTTTAGCAGCAGGTGGGTTAGCTGGGGGTATAGCCAGTGCAGTAAATTCTAGTAAACAAGTATCTGAAACGGCGCGACATAATCGAGAAATGGAGAAAATAGAAAAAGATAAAATAGGGTTTAATGGAAAATCCATTTTTGGTCCAAGATCAATAAGTGGGGATTTATTATTGCAAGCCTTAAATAATTATGGTATAGGAGGAAATACAAAAGGCCTTAGAGGTGCTGTCTGGGGTAACGGTTTATACTTAGAACGAGAAGGATCAGGAATTTTACTTAAAAAAACAAAACCTTGCAAGTGTTAACTTTTCCTAAATTTCTACGTAAATTTCCTTTACCACTAAAACCTTTAAGTAATTTTGATATTATAGATAAATGTAAATCAATTAAAAATTTTAAAGGAGTTTTTATGAGAGATGAGTTAAAAGGAAAGATTAGCAATGACGAAAGCTTAATATGCAATATGGATGATACCAAGGGTCAAGGAACCCATTGGGTTAGTCTTTATAGTAAGGGTAAAAATTGTTATTACTTTGATAGTTTCGGATTTGAACCACCATTAGAAATTAAGAATTATTGCTCAGAAAAGGATGGGTATTTTAGTACGTATAAAATTCAAGCTAGAGATGAAGTTATATGCGGTCATTACTCTATTTATGTTATTAATGAACTTAACAAGAGGCAAAGTTTTCATGATATATTGCATGAATTATTCCAAATCTGTCGAAGACAGCTAGCAACTTCGTAGCTAGTAAATCACTAATGTCTCTAAAAACAGACTTTTCACAAATACTAATACCTCTATATGGTAATAAAAAACACAGTAAGCATGCTGATATTTTTCCTAAAAATGTATTTATGATAATAGCCGGTAGTACGGGGTGTGGAAAAACTAACCTGATGCTTAATTTCTTACTAAATAAAGTTCTAAAATATGATGACGCGATGATATACACCACAACCCCTTTTCAAGATGCTTACAGATATCTCCAGGACAGTAATGAGGAATTTAAGAAGCGCAATGGCATAACAAATGACATTATTACTTTGTACAATCCTAATGAGTCGAGTATTGTAAGCCCTGAAGAACTTGATAAAGATAAAACCCATATTGTAGTTTTCGATGATGTTATGAATGAGGATCAAAAAGTTATGACAGATTACTTTTGCAGAGGTAGACACAACAATGTAAATGCATTTTATTTATGCCAAAGCTTACATCAGTTAAAAAAGCATGGAATACGACAAAATGCTAATATATTTATTTTATTTCATCAAGATAAAAAGACATTGAAATATTTCTATGATACACATATTTCTGGGGATATGGCTTTAGAAGAGTTTGAAAAACTTTGTGATAATGCATGGTCTAAGAAGCACGGATATATTGTAATCAATCTTTGGGAACCTCCTGAATGTGGAAGATATCTCTTAAATTATGATACTTTATATTTACCGACTAAAGTCTGTAAAGATCTTCCTTCATCAAAGATGAAGCAGAACGCAGTTCTGTATCGAAGATGAAGTATATATTCCAAACATATTCATAGAAATACATAGAAATACATAGAAGTACATAGAAATACATAGAAACATCTAGAAATACAAAAATAATATTATATAAATATGATGGTGAAATTTGATCCTACAACGTACAGTAAGGTTAAAAATGAGGTTAAGGAAATGTTCCGAGATGAAAAAGTTGGTAAGCAACAAACATACGAAAGTCAGTCAGAATTATTCAAACCAATCATAAATACTACTAAAGAAGCTATGCAAACAATTTCTGATGAGAAACAAAATTTAAATAAAATTTTAGCAATTCGAGATAATGCTGGACAAAGTCCAGGTAACCTTCCAGGTTACGAACAAAGACTTGCTTTAAGAGATGTGATACAAGAAATGTCAGGTCTTACTGATGTATTTAGTGAACCAAAGGAATCTACTCCAATTACTCCAAGAGTTAACTTAAATAAAGATTTTAATGAAACAGATATAGAAAATTTAGAAGACTTAAGCTTTCCACTTCCAGGTGAGGTGTTTCATAACATTGATGAAATTCCTGAACTTCTAAGAGAGGTTACAACAAAAATAAAAAGTCTAGCACAAGAATTTCGAGATGATCGATTATCTAAGAAGTCTGATAGAGAGAAAGAGATATATAATTCACAAAGGATTACTTTAGATAAATATAAGAAAAGGTTAAAGTATATTCAGGAAAGTAAGCAAGTAGTTGGAGAGGGTAAGAAAAAGAAACTAGTTAAGAAGAAACGTGGAAAAGGGAGACCGAAAACAAACTACGCTCTAGTATATAGTGATGCAAATGATTTACTTCAAAAATTAGAAGAATACATTGCCGCTTATCATGCAGGTAATAATGGAGTTTATAATACCATTATTACTATTCTAGATGAGTTATTGAACAATACAATTATCTGTAAGAATACCCACGATCAAATCTTAAAGAGTAATAACCTATAGTGACCTTTGGTCACGTCCTAAAGTACAGTTACATTACATGTAACGTCTTAACTGATTTAAAATCAGTAAATACAAATGGCAAAGCTAACGCTGTCTAGTAATACAACTGATTTTACCACAACTCTAAATCCCCCAATATTCCTCGATACAAGTAAAAAATATGAAGCAGCATTTCTATCATTACACACTTATAATTCTGTACCAAATATTACAGAAACTAATAATAAATTTAAATACTCTACAGATAAGGGGGTTAGTTGGAAAACGATAACATTTGAAAGGGGTGCTTATGAACTGGCTGAAATTAATTCAAAAATAAAGCTCACAGAAGAAATTTCTGAAATTGAAATAGACTATTATAAACCAACGTTTAAAACAATACTTGTTATACCTAATGAAAACTATATGGTAGATTTTGGAGTAGAAAATTCAATAGGTAGAACTTTAGGATTTAGAAATGAAAAGTTGGGTTTGGGTACTCATCAATCACCAAACATAATAGATATAGAAAAAGTTAACTCAATACTGGTACACTGTGATATCATTATTGGTACTTACGTTAATAGCTCTAGATCAAATGTTATTTATAACTTTACACAAAGAGTAAGCCCAGGATATAAAGTAATAGAGAGACCAAGTCCTGAATTAATATTTCTTCCAGTTGTAGGAAGACCCGATATACAAAGTATTAGGATATGGTTAACAGATCAGGATAATAAACCTATTGACCTAATGGGAGAAAAAATTACTATTGATATACTGATTAGAGAGGTCAGATCTTTTATATCTGTTTAAATAAAGATGATCGTAAAAAAGAAGAATCAAATGTATGTCCCTTCGGGGGTCCAGAACAAACTTCTGTACACCTCTAAAAGAAATATGATATATGGTTACGGTTTTGTAGATACGCTAAAAGATATTGGTTCTTATATTACTCAAAATAAAGATCTGATTGCTAAACCTATGTTATCATCTCTAGGGGAAATAGGAGCTTTCGCTCTTACAGAAGGAAGTAAAGCTTTAATAAAGAAACTCTCTACTGATAAGAAGAAGCAGTTAGATGATAATTCAAAACAAATACTGGAAAGATTGGTAACTGGTAGTGGTATCAAGAGATTTTAATACCAGTAAATGCAGACAGAAATAGAAAATGACGCGCTTATATTACAAAGTCAAGTACTTGTTGATAACAGTATTGAAAGAAAAGATTTTAAGACTTTTATTCCTCAAAGTAAAGCAGATTTTAATAACTTTGGACACACAATTGAAATTAGAATCCCAGCTAGTGATACTTATTATATTCCTTCTCAAAGTTATATTGAGGTAAAGGGACAGTTAGTTAGAAATGATAACGATAATGCTTATGCAGCTGATGCCCAAATAGCTTTAATTAATAATGCTATAATGTATATGTTTTCAAGTATTCAGTACAGATTAGGTGGGCAAATAATGGAAACTTTAAATTTTCCTGGACAAACTACATCAATGTTAGGTTATCTAATTTATCCAGATGATTTTAACAGTAGTTCAGGTCTTAAACAATGTTGGAGTAAAGATACATCTCCTAGTGCAGATAGTAACGAAATTAATGCATCTGTGGCTGCGCCTGCAGCAGGCTATAGGCCTACTAGAAATAATAATTTTAATCAGGGTTTTGATGTGCGCAGGAAACTTCTTATGAGTTCTGATCCTAGAGGAAACTTTTCATTCATTATACCATTTTCTCATATTTTTGGATTCTCAGAATATGACAAGGTCTTATATAATATGGAACACATTTTGAAATTTACAAGAGGTAGTGACGATTTACCAATACATAGAGCAAATGGCGTTCCTACAGGTAAAATATTATTGAATGATATTAGATGGATTATTCCACAAGTAATACCGTCTCCAATTAAAAGAACTCAACTATTAGAATTAGTGAAAAATAAAGCACTTATTCCATTACATTTTTCTGCAAGAAGTGATGAGCATACTACTGTAATTCAAAATGTCCGTAGTTTTAACTGGATGTTAAATAGTTCAGCAGGTGTAGAAAAGCCTAGATGGATAATACTTTCATTTCAAACTGATAAGATTCGTACCCAAGAACAAAATCCAGCTATATTCGATCATGTTAATTTAAGCTCAGCTTGTGTTAAGTTAAATGGGGATAGATATCCATCAGATTATATAGATGTAGATTACGCAAAAAATGATTTCGTTAAACTTTATGAAATGGCTGAAAATTTCAAGAAAGATTATTATGGAATAAATAATTTAATAGGTGGTAATCAAATAAATTTACTTAGTTACAAGGAGTTATATCCTATTATAGTATTTGACGTGAGGCATCAGAGTGAACAAGTAAGATCTAATGTAATGAGTATTAGTCTAGAACTAAAATTTAATCAGCCTATACCAGCAGAAACTCATCTATATGCGATAATAATATCAGATAGATTATTTAGACTAACGTCTGATGGGCAGACACCCAGAATGGAAAGTTATTAGGAAATAAATACTGACATTCTGTCAGATCTTTTATATCTTTTAAATAAAGATATAAAATATGTACTGTTTAAAATGTAGAGCAGTAACTGATTCAACAAATATACAAGAAAGAATTTCTAAAAATAACAGAAAAATTTTAATTGCTGTATGTGCACAATGTGGTAAGCAAAAATGTAAATTTATCGCAAGCAAAAATGGTCAAGGTGTATTTAATAATGTTCTATCAAAAATCGGAAATACTGTTGGTGAATTACACTTGCCATCAAATGAAGGAGAATATGTAAAAAATGGGTCCTTTAATAATCAAAATAAGTATTCTTATTGCGGTCCTGGTACAAAGTACACACAAAGAAATAGAGAGGGGTACAAGGGGATTAATGAGTTGGATAAAATGTGTAAGTTACATGATCAATTTTATACAGAAAATACTGATACGCCTAGTAGAAATATTAGCGATGAAGCCTTAGCACATAGGGCCTATGAAATTTCTAATGATTCTAAATTTGACAGTACTCAAAGAAATATGGCAAAACTAGTGTATTATATTATGAAAAATAAAGCAAGGTTTGGACTCGGTCATTCAAAAAACTTAAAGAAGGGTTCAATTTAAATTTTTGTAATCGAAAACAAAAATTTAAATCAGGACCCTTTGAAGATCTTGCAGAAGAATTACATAAGCCTGTTAGACGAAAGTTCGAGAAAAGGAAAGTAGAAGTGTACACTGTAGATGATATTTGGGGTGCAGATTTAGTTGACATGAAGGAATGGAGACAGATAAATTATGGATATAAATACATGTTAAATGTTATTGACGTGTATTCAAAATATGCATGGAGTGTACCGTTGAAAGATAAGAGGGGTGACACTGTCACTGAAGCCTTTAAATATATAGTTAAGGAATCGGGTAGGTGTCCTAGACATATATGGGTAGACCAAGGTTTAGAATTTTATAATAAAAATATGGATCAGTGGTTAGAGGAAAGTAACATTAATAGATATTCTACTTATGGAGAACATAAATCGTGTGTTGTTGAACGGTTTAATAGAACGTTAAAAGAAAAGATGTGGAAAAGGTTTACAGCTGAAAATACTAGGAACTGGGTTGATATGTTTGATAGATTAATTACTGAATATAATAATACGGTTCATAGTACTACAGGTATGACTCCTGCTAAATGCAGTAAATTGAAAAGTGTAGAAATTTTTACACAAGAGAAACCTGTCAAGAAACCTAAATTTAAAGTTGGGGATAGAGTAAGAATTAGTCGAATAAAAGGTGACTTTGAAAAAGGTTATATACCAAATTGGTCTGAAGCTATATACGTAGTACATGTAGTAAAACAAACTAGGCCTATAACTTATGTTTTAAAAGATATGAGGGATGAGGTATTAGAGGGTAGTTTTTATGAACAAGAACTACAGAAAACTAATCAAGAAACTTACAGAATAGAAAAAGTACTACAAAAGAAAAAAATTAAGGGTGTTGAACACGCTTTAGTTAAGTGGATGGGTTATAGCGATAAGTTTAACGAGTGGATACCAGTTAAGAATTTACATAAGCTAAGTACATAACTATTATACTCACAGCGTAATAGAAAGTCTAAATTGTTGACTTAGCCACTAATTTTAATTATGATCACGTAGTTTCGCATGGCTGGTGTCATGGTGTTGCTATAAACAAATTTAGTAATCCTTTAGCAGTTTTAGTGACGTGGCGCATTTGGTGTTTGAGCTTGGTAGAATTTGGACGTGCCATTACGCAAGGTAAGTATATTTTGATATTAAATTTCTTTAAAGTTTTTTCTTTAATTGATTTTGAATCATAGCAATACTTTATTTTAAAAATTATAAATATAAAGACTTAATCAAAATATTACAGTGTTAAGTGACAGTACAATAAAATACATACAAATATTGATTGTTTGATCCTTAAAAATTAAGCATTACCCTCTATATATTAATTTTACTTTATAGGGAAAACTTAAAATTTGAGCCGGTATTATTATATTTCTGCTGACACTATTTGTAGAAGATATTCTAACAAACAACGATGGCATCTTCACAAGCTCAGATTGACGAGGCTCATATTCCAGTGACGCTCAAAGATCCTTTACTTGTAATGCGCTACTCACAACCCTCGATTGGAAATATTCCGACAATTTTTGTCGGTATAGTACACAGAGAGTACACCGATCAAATGTGGGACAATCATAAATCACGAATTTGCTCCTTATTTGGAATAACAGATGTAAATTCTGTTGGAGAAATCAAAGTGCGCGGTGCCCCTGGAAATACTGTTGATGGAGCACAGTTAGAACGAGATAGGGCTCGCGCAATTGAATCCATAAATCAACTGCAGATTCAATCCATACGTATTGTTGGGCTAGGAGTTGGCTCTTCTATTTCAGTCACTGACGCTTTGGAGTCTATAATCTGTGGATGGGCAATATCACCAGCAGATAAAGAAATTCAATTTGTGGCATTGGGAGAATCTGAAGATTGCCACTATTTAAATTTCTGCAAAGGTCTCGTCTTAAAGAAAACGTGTAAAATTCTCGAATACTACAATACAATGGATTACAGCCAGTTCGGAGACCTTAGACCTAGCAATAAACCACGCACTCTACTTAAGCGTTTTCTTCAGAGTGTTTTGGCGGATATGACTAAATAACAGTCGTCTCTGTAAACTACGTAGGATATGCAATATGTTCATTTCGCAGTATGCGTACCTACGCGTATTGTAACTAATCATTAACATTTTCAGTAACTATTAGGCGTCTTAAATTTTACAAATGCGTTTGAATCCAGGTACTTTGACTCAGAGTTCCTTGTTTATTAGCATCTATATAAAGATCATGTATCTAGTTATATAGCCCTACATTTCCGAATTTGAAGTTCTAGAGACGTCCCTGACATCAGAGGTTAAACTTTTATTCTTAGATTAAGTAGATAACGAGGGGCCATGGTGCTTATAAATTTGTTAATAAAAGACACTAAACGTTTATAATATAACCATATCTGAGTTATTTTACCATTCTGTTTTTATAAAGTGCCGGTAACGTTAATATATACTGCAAGCTGAGATCGCTTCTCTAACTAATTTCTGCAGTTTTTTTGGTATAATCAACCAAGTGACCGTGAACCACTTTTAACAGTTTAACATATAAACAATATGACACGATTGCTGTAAGCTTGCAAAAAGTTGAGCACAACATTACGCATTCCGTAGTCTAGGTACCTAGACGAGGGAATGCATGGAATGCAGTTAATCATAGAACATATCCATAAAGTTATTCTTTTAAAATAATTGACAAAAATGTAAGATAATGAGATTACTGAGAAGAAAGGTGATTCAGGAACAATTTAAACTATAAGAGTGATCAAGTAATTGTATACACACACACACACACACACACACACACACACACACACACACACACACACACATATATATATATATATATATATATATATATATATATATATGCATGTTGTTATTATTGAGAGTCAATAATAATGTATTAATCTAGGATTACATCGAATACTCAGAGACCGAATGATAGGAAATTAGGGGGCTAATGAAGCGAGATCCCAGAATGAAGTACTTTGAGTATTGGAGGTGGCCCAGGAACAGTACAGTATATATATTACTTACATTATATATTACTTAAAAATTGAGCCTTTAGTAGATATATGGTACCTTCAGGGGAGAAACTCTTAAAATCCTAATTTGAGCGAGCGTGGTGAGCGAAAATTAGGATTTTAAGAGTTTGTGTACTGAAGGTACCATATATCTACTGACAGTTGTTGTGTAAAATTGGTAAAATGAATAATACTAATAATTAAAAATTAATTTCTTATTGCGTTGAAAAATCCAGAAATTAAATTGTAATTAATTCTTAAAAATAAGTTGTAAATTATAGGCGTATCTGTGTAATGTTCATCGCCATGGGCTCCAGACACTCGTGATGTCGGTAAGATATTCGACCGCGGATCAATATGTACAGGGTTTAAATCCTGAGCTCTCCTGTCACTGACATCACTTTCGAGTGAGGAAACTGGCGTTAACATTAGCTTTTTTAGCTTATAATAATTAAATAGTATAGAAATCTTAGTCCCGCTAGTCTACATTAGCGAGGGATGGCCGAGATGATAGCACTCGTGCCTGAGAAGCAGACCAACGGTTCAAATCTAAGACTGATCGTCTCTGATGGAATCAGATACGTGGTACTAAACAGCCGTTAAACTTAGCTTTGTCATCATCTCCTTCTTCCCTTGATTCCCAGTTTAACTAAGGTCGAGATTAGAAAATATTGTAGTAATTTCTGAAGCGTAGGCGCTCACCAATCGAATGGTCTTGCCGAGGTTTGTTTAGATCTCAGTGCAGTGCCGCCTTTTACGACGACACGTGTAGTCTACGGTTGATCTATTCTTCAGTTACCCGGACGCAATACAGATATAAACTAAGCCATATACATTTGTTATAAGTTCCATAACTATCGGACTATGAATTGATTTATTGATAATTACCACAGTATTTTAAACAATATACTCACCTTGATTCCACGAAATCTCAGTCTGTAGATGAAGACTATAATGTAGAAAACGAGAAAGATCGAGAATGTGACGGCAACCCATTGCAGAACAAACTTATTATAGGCGTGATAGGGTATTTTTATCGTATATACTCTGTCATCACTGGACATTACTCTTACCGTGCTCTTCAATTCATCTTTGCCAGGTACAGCTTTACCTTCCATTATTTAAGATGCTTAGACTCCAATTGTCCATCGGTTCATTATTTAAGCTTCTTAGACACAACCAATCCACCAGTTCATTACTTAAAGCTTCTTAGACTGTACCAATCCACCAGTTAATTATTTCAACTGCTAAGACTGCACTAATCCACCAGTTCATTACGTAAGCTGTTTAGACTACACCAATCCACCAGTTCATTACTTAAGCTGCTATAGACCCCAACAATCCACCAGTTAATTATTTAAGCTGCGTATATTACACCAATCCACCTGTTCTTATTTTATGTTTAGTGTCGTAAATGCCGAATTCAAAGAATTAAGATATATGCATTATTCCATTATGAATTAAACTGGTCAATTAATGTTACTTTTGAAGTTAGAAAATTGTTCTTTTTGCTAAATAGCATGTAGACCTATATAGCATGTAATTTGTCGAAATTGTTTACGTAAAACGTGCGCATTAAATGGCGTGTAAAATAATTTTATTCTGAGAAAATATCTTGGACATTCCATTTGATACAGCCCAACGATATAAACTAAGATTTTCAATTTAAAATATTAACATATTTGCCCACACGAAACATTTATTAGTAAATATTATTTTTAGCCTAAACAGTAGAGAAGATGTACTGGTGTGACGTTATACTAAACAAACGATACTGCTATTCTGAAGGAACATTTAATATTAATAATAATAATAATAATAACAACTAGCGATACTATTTTCTTTGGCAAAGGCTTTCTTTCACTTCGTACTGATTTAATGCAGTCAGCTTCAGCAATTCTATTAAGCAGATAGATTACCTCGAGCAGCCGGGCGGCGATTCAGCACGTATTGCTCGAATAATTTTATGAAACTCTGAATTCTCAGAGACGTCCCCATCATAAATTGATTCACCTAATCAATTTTTTTAATGGGCTGACGAGAAGGAAACGAGACACTAAACGGTTCCGGTAATCAAAATTGCTTGATTAAACTAACTCTAAACATATTACTCCGGCAGAACGGTGAACTGCAGTGAGTGTGAGGCGGTTTTCTTTCTGACTGTTCATATCCTATACGAAATATTTTCTCTCATGTAGCTCGGTTCATCCCTAGAATGGTTATTATTGAAGCTTGTTGGGCAGTTACATAAGAAATAATGTTTTCAACGACTAGATTCAACAGCAAGAAATTTTTCAGCCCACAAAAGAATGGCTAATTAAATGTCAACTTGAAAGGCTGGATCAAATTTGATCTTTTGATATATTGTTTTATTCTTAGCATGAACAATTAATGAAATTTAAATAACAATAGCAACAATAAGCCAGTGAAATTAGTCCGATTATTTCGATGGTTCTCAAACTGGCAATAGTATCCATTTACAAGTATGCCTTATCGGTTTGTTGGACGAGTGGATGGCATGCTAGCCTAGGTAGCAGGATGCCATGGGTTCGAAATCTAGCCAGGCAGATTCTGTCATTATCCCTTGTGATAAGGAAACAGACGTTAAACATAACTTTACAACGCTACCACCAAACATGGTTATAATTGATGGGATCTTTTTTACCAATTTTAAGGATATAATTTTACGACTGTATGTGTTTTACTTAGTAGAAATTCCTCACATGTATTTATTTATTTCACTTTAAAAGAAAATTCGTACCTAAATAATATAAATCTACCAATTCAATACCACCTGCACAATTAACGCTTACAATCTTTAGAAAGAACTAATCGCAACTAAATCATGAAATAAATCTATTATCATATCTCTGACACTCATGACGCTATGCTGGTATAGATTTATACTGTTCAAAGGCCTTTTTATTGATCTTCGCTAGAATAGCACCGAGCTGTCGCCCGGGCCCCACTTCGAATACGTGTGGAAAGGGCTGCCCCTGAGGTCTCGAGCACAGAACATGCATTGTCTGCTCCCACATCACAGGCTTATAGATCTGCTCAACTAGTAGCCTCTCAACGACTGCCGTTGATTGGTATTTGAAAGAATTAACGTTGGAATAAACGGGCACTATCGGCGCGTTTAGCGTGACTGATTTGATAGCTTTCTGCAGGGCGGTCTTTGCCGGAAGCATGAGCCTCGAGTGAAACGCGCCGCTAACGGGAAGATACTGAGTCCGCGTGATTCCAAATTCACCGGCGTTCAGCTCGATAAACTGCAGAGCCTACAGAGAAAATAAAACACATATTAGCAGTCAGTGAGAGAGAGGATTTGAGACAGTCTATTTGTATCTCGACCCTAGTTAAACTGGGATTCAAGGGAAGATGATGATGATGATTAGCAGTAGTATAGTAGAGTTGTGTTCTAACTACTAAAGAATAGGTCAACCGTAAACTGCGCGTGTATCGTAAAGGCGTCCGAGACAGATATGAATAAACTTAAATCACTTGAAAAGCCTTAAATTTCAAAGCTAAAGGCTAATAAAGGCTTTGCTTTGTCAAGTCATTACATTATCTACAGAGAAAAACCAAAAACAGAGATAGCCATGTTTATTGAAAGTACATATACAAGTACAAACACAAGCATAAGGCCATCAAAGAGTGTCTACATATCCTATCTAATTGATAATTACACCAGCAATCACGCAAGAACAAGAAACATACAACTGAAAATTAGCTATACTACAGAAAAAGCAGTAGTAAGGAACAAACGAGTTAACGAGCTAGCCAGTTGGAGAAACAGTCGTATAAATTTAACAGTACAATATATGAAAAACACACTAAGACCAATTGAAGCAAATCAAAATGCATGCAACCAAAGTAAAGGCAGTATTAGAAATAATAATTAGAAACAATAAAAAACAAAAGGTGTCTGAAACAGATATGAAGGTAAATCACTTAAAAAGCCTTAATCTTCAAAGCTAAAAACTTTGCTTTGTCAAGTCATCAACTTATCGACTTAGCACTTTTATAGAGCAAGAAAGCATATTTAGTAAGAACATGCACCTCGGAGCAGCCACTTGACAGAACACTATACAGTTCAGAGAGATAGAGAGACAATGAGAATGAGAGAGCCAGACAAAATGAGAGAAACAGACAGATAGAGAGAATGAGAGAGAACACTGAATGATTGTCAGCTGTACCTTCGTCAAGTGAACAGTTATGTAATGACTTTTAGATACTTTAGCTTCTATAACTACAAAATATATCTCCTGAGTAGAGTCCAACCATTTGTATAATTCAGTCTATGTTGCCCGGGACGTGCGGCAAAGGATTCAGGGGGCCCTGAAGAAGATTTGAGAGTTATTTCAAAAGACATATCTAATAAGCTAAGATTCTGTGAATAGTATTTGTAAAAATGAGTACCAAAAAATGCTATTACTATTATTATGTCACAACTAACGTATATAATTGTATAACGTATATACATAACTGGAGAGCTGAGAGAGGAAAGATTTAAACTTTTGATATCTACCATATACAGTAACAAACCTCAAACTGAGAACGAACAATATAAATATACTCAAATTTTACAATTTCTTAAATTTTCACCAAATTATAAGAACACACTACGGCGAGAATACCTCAGCATTTCCAGAAATTATCTTGCATCCCGGATAGAGATAATTTGTTATTTCGCACACGACGTTTTCCATGTTCAATTTATGAGTGCAGTAGAGTCGAGCTGCGTGACAGGCGAAGTTAACCTTCGCATCGGCGTTCATGAATACAGTCATCATTCTACTCGACACCACTTCAGTGGCCTTCTGCATAGCCTCCGCACGCTTCTTCACAATGTGTATCGCTACAACAACAAAGCACGCACAAAGTCAGCTTTGTTGCTTTTAAAAAAGTAAACATGCATTTAAGTGAAATGATCAACTATGCTGATATGTATCAGTTTTAATATCACATGTTTAAACCGTTAAGCAGTTCAGACATCTTTCCGTATAACCAGTCCAGTGAATGTCTAAATATATAATAATATATTAAGGTCCTTTAAACAACGTGAGTTATATTGCAGTGGGTCAGTTATAACACAAATACAAAGCATGTTCAACTGTATAGTAATACACATTTCTGAAATGAAGAAATAATATCACTGATGGTATAAATAAAAACAAGAGAATGAACATCAAAAACAATAATAACATTTATAATAATAATAGTTATTTTTATTCCTGTAACAGTTAATTAATATTAACTCTTAACTATTAATATTATTTATGCTACTACTTTATTATTATTAATATTGTTTTTCATTAACTATTAATACTATTTTTACTAACTTTAGCAGTAGTCAGTTGCTATGTCGCTAAGATATCTGAATGCGGATCAGTATGTGTGCGTTAAAATCCTGGGCTCATCCGTCACTGATATCGCTTTCAAGAGATGAAACTGACGTTAACATTGGCTTTACAACTCTTTACTTTTATTATTAATATATTACTATTATTATAAATATTATTTTTGCTTTTTGTTTTTTTTAATGTTGTCATTGATGACTGTAGCACTCTAAATAATAAATATACAATAATTAATTAATATTATTGTTTAATTTTTTGTACATAATAATTATTATTGTTTTATTATTTTCTCAACAATAATTGTCATTATTGTTGTTGCTGTTATTATTATTTTTATTATTATTGTTACTGCTGCTGTTATTCGTAGTAGTAGTAGTATTATTATTATAAAGACATATAGAATATATGGATGAATCTGATGAGACAGTTTATATACATGAAGAATAAAAGTTGAAAAAAGTTCATTTTGAAAATTAGAAAAGACTTTCTGAAAGAAGAACAAATCTAACGACATACCATCATCAAAGGACAGAACTCCAGAAAAAACAAGGGCAGAGTATTCTCCTACACTGTACCCAGCCGCTGAGATGCAATTTTCTATTGCCTGAAATGTACATTAAAAATACATTTGTTTGACTCTCTACCTTTCAGTAGAGAAAACTATTAACAGCTTTTAAACATGTTCTAAAATGAAAAGAGAAATACAGAATAATTCATATGCCTAGAAATGAATATTTTACAAATTAATTTTATAAATAGTAAGTTTAATCGTTGGATGGTAATAAAACTTTTATAGATCCATCAATATTTACATTGCACAGCATATATATAGCCAATGCTGAGCCTGCAAAATGCAACTGCCACACAGTTTGCAAAGTTATTCTTATTAGCAGTTCAAAGTTATTGAACTTTTAATGCATGCATTGCATGAAGAGAATTAACGAATTGATCATAGCTGCGCTCTCATCGCCTCACTGCAGCTAGCTCTCGCCTAGCACACGTAGGCCTAATGACCTAATGCATGCTTTAAAAGTTCGATAACTTTGTCAATTAATAACATATCAGCATGTATTTTATGTCGCTTTGAAAAGAAATGATTGTCCTTCAAAATAGTATTAGCAGAAATTTTAAGTTACCTGTTCGCTATTATTTTTATACAGATAATTTTATGCTGCATATGACACGCCCATAATTCTATACTGGAAATTTCTTGTCTAACCCCACTCCTATTCGCAAAAACCATAACTTACACGTTATTAGAGATATTCTAACGAAATTTCTCTATCTTTGATAGAATTTGCTGCTGGTCAAGCAGTACTGTGAATTTCAAGAGCATATATATATATTAATATATTTAGACATTTTTTTTGAAGAGGAAAATTACCCAAGGGTGCTCCTCTCGCAGTTTCTCAAGTGCCGCAAGTGATGAAACAACGACTGCTGGCTGACAGTGAACTGTCATGTCCAATTTTTCTTTGGGTCCATTGAGACAGATCCGTAGAAGGTCATATTTCAATATTTCACTAGCTCTTTCGTACAGCTTCCTTACATTCGGATAATCAAGCAGCGCCTTACCCATTCCAACAAACTGACTTCCTTGTCCAGGAAACAGCAGCAAAGACGTCTCATTTGGATTCACTTTAGGTCTATAAGCATGCCGGGCCTGATTACGCTCAGATTCATTCAAGCTTTTATTGAATGTTGATTGATTTGACACGTCAAGAGAGATTTTATGAGTGACATTAAAATCGAACTGATCTTCATTCTTTGCGTCACTGTTTATTGAACCTTTGCTTCTCACTGAAGTATTCTGCAATGCTTCCTGATTTCCTTCAGCTATATTAAAGTGACTATGTTCCATATCATGAATAGTATCATTATTGCGAACATTATTCCTGCTCTCTGTAAAGCCTCGAGGACTGTAGCGTGGAGATAACATACTTGCCAAAGTCTTGAATTCATTTCGTGCATTATGAATCGCACCGAGTCGACATCCATAAGTAATAAGCCTAGGTAGATGACTCATTTTGAAACTGTTGCTACAAATATCTGATAGAACAGGATTTAGAAAATAGAGTCAACATATAATTATCAAAATTTACATCATTATCATTATTATTGGCATAGTATTACTTACATTAGTTTAGAAGAATTACAGACAAAGCTACAATATGTATGATTTGACGCCAGGATTGGCGCACTTGGTTTAGTTTCGCATCAATTGTCGAAGTTAAGCTGTATTGATCTCGGTTAGTACTTTGTGGGTGACCAACTTGGAAGACCGAGTGTTGGTAAAAGCTTAGGAAGGAAAACATCCCAGGGTGATGGAAGGTTATTATTAAATCCGCGCCGGCTGCAATTGATGCGCCATCAAAAGGCAACGAGTACTAATAACCATGGAGAGGAAAGAGGAAATGGGTCTTAAACAAGCATCTGTGCTTCCTGACCCAGTGTGCCGTTATGTTATGTTATGTTATTTGTAGATGACCAAGGATTTGTAGAGGGGAGCAAGACTGGACTGCAGAAGATAATGGACAGGCTGAATGACACGGCATTGAGATGAGGCATGAAGATTAATGTAAGAAAGACGAAGGTTATGAGAGTGTCCAATAATAAAGGTGAAGTTAATATCACAATAAATGGTACGAAATTGGAACAGGTAAGGAGTTTCAAATATTTGGGTCATACTATAACCGATGACGGGAAATGTGAGACAGAAATATGCAGTAGGATTGCACAGGCAAAAACGGCCTTTGGTATTAGGAAAGAACTTTTAACAAAAAGTCTAAAGAAAGGCACAAAGATAAAGATAGTGAAAACTTTGGTTTGGACCACGCTATTCTATAGATGTGAAACATGGACCTTAAGGAAGGAAGACAGTAGGAAACTGGAGGCATTGGAAATATGGATTTGGAGAAGAATCGAGAGGATTAGCTGGACTCAAAAGGTTACAAATGAGGAAGTTCTGGAAAGAGTTGGCACAGATAGACAGTTGATAAATGTATTAAGAAATAGGAAGAAGA
Source organism: Enchytraeus crypticus (assembly GCA_905160935.1). Lineage (NCBI taxonomy): Eukaryota > Metazoa > Annelida > Clitellata > Enchytraeida > Enchytraeidae > Enchytraeus > Enchytraeus crypticus. The sequence continues at coordinate 26,158 of CAJHZI010000054.1, forward strand.
GATAGAGGACACATTCTAAGGGGGGAAAGTCTATTAAAAGAGGTCGTAGAAGGTTAATGGAAGGAAAAAGAGGAAGAGGAAAGCCGAGATTAGGTATGTTAGATGATTTAAAGACCCACTCATATGTGGACATGAAGAGGAAAGCGGAAGACACAGAATAGTGGAGGCGTGTTATACCATTGATCTCTCTCTCTCTCTCTCTTAGTGAGTAGGCAGTGCACTAAGAGAAAGAGAGAGAGAGAGAGATTACTTAGATTGAAATGATGTGTTAGTTGTGTAGTTAAGTTTTTATTTTTATGTTGTTTAAGTCTTAAATAATAAATTGTGCTTTCTGGTCCAGTATTGTTATGTTATATGGTCTATAGAGCTATTTATGGCTAAACTAATATATTTAATATCTGATTCTGTATCACAATACAATTTGATCAATTATAATTTGCACCATATATTTGTAAACAAAATCTTAGTCAAGATCTTCAGCAATAAAGACAGCAGCTATTCTGGTTTAAATGGCATGGCCTTTACTGTCAAAGGTGCAGATGAGGAATTTAAACGGGTTAGATGATTTTTAAAATTAAACCATAAACTTCTCCATAATGTAGAAACTTCTGGCATTAGGGGTTGACTAATATCTATATTATCGTCGGACTTATGTTCCCGTTCGCAGTAACTCAGAATCTGTGATTGTCTATCAAAGAATGTCTAAATACCGTAGGGGTAACGTCATGAAGTTTTAAATGACAAATCCTGAGGTGATTTGAATCCTCGTGGGTTCGAATCCCGGCCGCGCTGATCTGAGAGTAAAATCTCGGACATTCACTGAACTGATTATACGGAAAATGGTCTAAATTGCCTAACGGATTAAACATGTGGTTTCAAAAGTGATAGATATCAACATAGTTGATTATTCACTATAATGCGCGTTTACTTTTTACTTTTAAAGAGTTCATAAAATAAAAATAATAACAATAAAAATACAGATGAATGACGATAAATCAAATCAAATAGAAAATGGTGTCCCGCAGGACAATGTCATTGGGTCCAAAATTTAGAATTATATTTAAGTGTTTCTTTGGCAATTTCTATGTGCCAATATGTTTATAAGGGCAGTGGTTGGGGGGGGGGGGGGTACGATCGAGAGGCAACTCAGTTCCACTAGCTCATAGATGGGATTAGGGGCCCATATTTGGTAAACTAGGAGCCCTCTATAATGGAAGGGGGCCCGAAAAATGTTGATCGTTTTATTAGCTCTCAATTTTCACTTTAGCCACTGTAGGCCTGTAAAGCACTGTAAAGCACTGTAAGGCACTGTAGGAAAGGATCAATCGAGGTTGTAAGTCAAAAATGTGAACTCTGTCCCGGAGCAGTGGTGCTAACAGCCTTAGCTGGGAGGGGCTTAAGCCCCCCCCTCCTATCACCAAAATTAGGTCACTTTTGCAATTTTTCCAGATCAGCTGAGTTTCTTCAGAGGTGAAAAAATTAACCTACTTTTTTCAAAACAAATATAGGATTTTAGGCATTTTAGGTTTTCCACTGACTTTAGTAGGTGTATGAGTGTGGGGGGGGGGGGGTAATATACGGGGATACACTCTATGGGTCGAGAGCAGTATTGAGAAACGTTGAGCCCCCCCAAAGCATTTTTTTCTGGCTATAGCCTATTATAACATCATCTGTCTAAACCCACTCGATCTTATAACATCATCTGTCTAAACCCTCGGTCACATGTCCCGAAGAATGGGGGGAAGCAAAAATGTGTTCTCTCAAAAAAAAATTCGGTCCCCCATTAAAAAAATTCCTGGATCCGCTCCTGTGCATAAATGAGTTTGGTCAACTTGCTCCAGGTTAAATTAGTATTACTTACGACTAAAGTATTCGCAGATGATGTTATAATAGGCTATAGCCTATTAAAATCAAGGTTAATGCTGGCCTAGAAGTTTTTCAGTATAGTTTAGAGCCAATTATCAATAATATCTCTGGGTAAAAAATTGACAAGTACGTATGCAATTAAAAATGGTTTACTATGAACTGATATCAAAAATATAAACATAGCTAATATTGAAGATCTAAATACGTACTTATCCATATTTTGGAAACTGGTGGCATAATAAAGGTTTAACGTCCGTTTCCTCATCCAGGGATGATGTCAGGGACGTCATCCCTGATAAAGGATAAGGTATTCTCTAAATCTACGTTATCTTCGGACTTATAATTTATCGTTTGTAGCGAAATCATTGGTAGCTGCGAAACCTTTGCTCGCGCAGGAATCGTACCGAATCTAGGCCATCCATCTGTAGATTGCTCAGCTCTAACCAACACTTTGTGTTTTTGTTGGTTTAGACCTCCCTCACCTCCCACTGAGCTGATAGGGAACCCAGGTGTTGCATGAACATGTGGATGTGCCATATAGGCGCTTGACGAACCGTGTTTGTTTGGTTCTATTGCCTGGGTATTCCTCAGCTCATATTGGATAGGCGTAGAAATTCAGTTTCCTCCAGTTCTATGGAAATTCTGGTATCATTATTCGACGACTGTCTGACTTGTATGTGCCTGAGACCGACGCTACCGCAGGCGAGAAGACCTTCTTCTCTAGCCTGTGCAAGGGCTATGGCCTCAGCCCTATCTGAGTTAGGGCTATGGCCCCAGCCCTATTTGTGGGTTCTGGGGAATCTCATGCTCGTGCCAGGATGTCGTGGCTCAGAACGGGTGTATCTCCCAAGTTCCCTGTCGATTTGCATTCTGATCTTGTGTTGTACAAAATTTTGAATGGACAAATTAGTGGTGAGTTTGGTGACCTAGAAAATTATGGACTGATATTTTCATCCCGTCCGTCACGAGGCATGCATTACGTAAGCATACGTATATTTTTTATAGTAATTGTACAAAACTACTGTTAAAAATAGTCTAACCGACCAGATGCCTATAATCTATACGTGCAGCTTTTTATTAGCTACAATCATTTACCATCATTTGGATATTTTAAAATCAATCATACTTTACACAGTGGATCTTAATTTTCTCAATTTATTCTTCATCCTTGGACTGATTTTGTGACTTTTTTCCTTTAATTTATTTATTATCACTGGACTGGTTTTCCGTATTTGGATTCGCATAGTCTTAGACAGACCAATATACATGCGTTTTTATTTATTGGCTTGACCTATTTAACTGCATATTGATTGATGTTGTCGTTGCCTATATGTTAAATTTAGCTTTAGTTGCTGTTTGGCTGCTTCATTCCTTGTCCATAAATTTTCTCAAAACAAACGGAAGGGGATATGGCGTAACGGTTAGAGTGTTCGCCTCGGATTCAAATGGTCTGAGTTCAAGCCCAGGTTAGTCAACAAATGATGGATATCCCCTTGAGCCCATGGAAGGTTAATCTTGTATCGGATTAGCTTGTTGCGATTGGCGCTATTAATAGCAAAGATATGATTGACCATGGAAAGGATTAATAATAACCTACCAGGAACCTGTAAAGCGGTCTCGAAGATCGGACACCGGCGATTACACTGCTATAGAAATTGTCGGTGGTCATTATTATTATTATTATTATTATTATTATTATTATTATTATTATTATTATTATTATTATTATTATTGTAAGCGTTAGAGAAGGCTTGCAATTCAATAGCTTACTACTACTGCTACCGTTACTACTAAAACTACTACTATTACTAATAATAATAATACTAACAATAATAATAATAATAATAATAATAATAATAAATGTGAGCTCATTACCACTCGATCCGACAGTAACTTTCCGGCCATCAATTCATTCATTCGCGTAAAGCCTGTCGAAGCCAGTCACTTGGAGCTCCATTGCAGACGGGTCAAGCTATGGATTTGGCTCTCAATACTCAGTACTCTAAACTAGAGAGAGCCCCGAGCCGGTTGAAGCTCATCTCCGCACACGACGCTCTAACGATATTGCGGAGCTGTGTAGGCTCTTCAAAACTCATATACATATTGCGTGCCTCTCCATGTGCGGGTCATCCAGCATTGCAGACTTATGATTCCATCATACGAAAGTCGCTCAGTAGCATCGTTAATATTAATGTTAACGAAGCTCAATGGATTCAGGCTAGCCTGCCAATATGCTACGGAGGATTGGGTATACGCTCTGTCTCGTCGCTGGCACCTGCCTTTTTGGCTTCAGCCGCGGGGACTGGCGTTCTACGGGATTCAATCCTTTCCGGATTCTTTCAAATTCCCGACTTGGAGATATCCAGGATTCAGGGCATTTGGACTGCTCTGTCCACAATCGAACCTCCAATCGGTATGATGGCTAATAGCATGAGGGTTTTGGACTCAAAGGTCACTACTGCTTTGCACACGGAACTCCTTGCGAAGCCGCTTTTGCCACAAGAAAAGGCGCGGCTGCTCGCAGTGTCGGCCCCCATAGTGGAGACTGGATCAAGGCTTTACCAATCTCATCATGCGGCCTCCGTCTGGACGACGAAGCAGTCAGAGTCGCGGCCGGTCTTCGTCTGGGCACTACCTTATGTGAACCACACAACTGCATTTGTGGTGTCTCAGTCAATGCGTTAGGCAGTCACAGCATGTCGTGCAAGCGTAGTGCCGGCAGAATCAGCAGACATCAGTTCATAAACGACTTGATCTGACGCGCCCTGAGTCGAGCGAATATCCCAGCCATTAAAGAGCCCCTGGGATTGATCCGCACTGATGGTAAACGCCCAGACGGTGTCTCTCAAATTCCGTGGGCAGAGGGGAAGTGTGTTAACTGGGACGTCACTGTTACGGACACTTTCTCAGTAAGCAATCTCGGCCCTTTTTGCGCTGCTGCTGTGCTGCAGCAGAGGCCGCGGCTAATAGGAAAACTCTGAAGTTATGTCGAAAATCTCTGGCAACTATATCTTCATGCTATTGCCTTTGAGACCCTGGGGCCCATCAACTCTCTCGCATCAGACTTTATTGACGAAATAGGCAGGAGGACCAGCGCCATTACTGGTGATAAGCGCGAAAAATCTTTTCTGTGGCAGCGACTGTCTATTGCTCTCCAGCGATTCAATGCAGTCTGCTTCAGTGGCACTTTGGCTAAAGCGGCTTCCCAGAGTGCAGAGGAATTATTTTAATCGCTTTTTTAAACTTTTAATTAAATAAAGTCTCTTTTATCTTATAATAATAATAATAATAATAATTATTATTATTATTATTATTGTTATTATTATTATTATGATTATGATTACAATTATTATCACTAATTAAGACGATTGTACAGAACCGAGAGAACTGGGTTCAAAGCTCTCAACGTCAATCTGTTCTTCCATGGCCTCTCGTCTATAAGGATCAACATCGAAAGCAGGTGACGAGGTTTCTGTTCTTACGCTTTCAATCTCAAAGTTATACCCACATCTCTCCAGTTCATCTGTAGTGTGGGAGCGCAAGTGGAATTTATTATTATTATTATTATTGTTATTATTGTTAAACATTGAAAATCTTGGTGGGCTCTTTCTAACACAACGGTAAAATAAAGAACCTACAAGTTATAGCATTACAGTAATATTGGTTAAATATCACAGTAATTCTTAACAAAATACGGTCAAGGTTGGAGCCAGTGGCGATTTCGGTAAGATATTTGACCGCGGATCAGTATGTGCGGGATTCGAATCATGGGCTCGCCCGTCACTGACATCATTTTCGAGTGAAAATACTGACGTTAACATAAGCTTATTTTATTATACTTCTCGGAAGTTTACAATTACACCTCGATTAAATCTACTTTGAACGATAGCCCCTTTGTGATAATTTTTATACCTATGAAAATAGTTCTATGCTCAGTTTAGCAATGGTCTTTAGGCCTTTATATTTGGCGCCTATCTTGTTTTAAATACAAAAATATATCAGATAGCGTTTCATTTCTAATTGCAAGCACGCCCCTCTCTCCTATGCCGAAGATCTTACCGCGAGGTTTTCTCAGTAACCCGGATGACCCCCTAGGACCACTGTATCTCATCGCCCAAGTGCTAGGGGGCCAAGCCTGGCCTAATTCGATCAACATTATTACAGAGCTTCGCAACTTTATTTATCTAAAGGACATCAATCCATAGTACAATCCTAACCCAGAGGTTTCGTGACAAAAGTCCAATCCGTTTTGAAGTATATTGTATTCTGTTGTAGCATCTATTTCTAGAAACCACAAACCCAGCTGTAAAAGAGAGACTCTGGCTGTTGAACATACTTCCTCGCCTCTTTGAAGACACCAATCAAATCCTAATCATAACTCGACCACCACGAACCTAAATCACTGTATTCAGTAACCAGCTCTGACTGGTTTTTACCGGTTGCGATCGGTTGTGACAGATTTTGACCTGCTCAGGTTATCTTTCGGAGTCTCTCAAATGTCTATGTAAACCGAAAGCGCATAACTACACTGTAAAATAATATAAGTTAAATTACTAAGAAGCATTTACTCAAGTTTTCTTGAAGAGAAACAGATGCGTGGAGAGATTCACAGCGTCCTCACAAGGAGGCGTGGACTCAAAGTACTTCCTTATTCGATGTGATCGTGGATTGATCCGGGTATAGTAGATATAGGCGTAGATAAGTCCGAGCAGGAGGCAGAGGGATCCAAGGACAAAGACGGCGATGACACCCCCGGATACGAGAAGCTCGTCCGTCCAGCTAGGCTTCGTCGATCCCAAGTCCTTTCCAGGGGTAACCATGACTCCTGGAAGCTTGAAGGGGGCAGGGTTTGAGGGGGCGACGTAGCGAGTAGAGAGTTCGGTTGGAATTCGGTAGGATCGTTCGGTGGCCGCTCGGTCAGATGACCAACTCATAATAAACAGCTGAGTCTATAATAAACTACACAAAGAAATATGGTAGGTTAAATCTTCATGAAGCAAGATATTCAATCAATCAATAAGAATTTAAAGTCCGGTTCTTAGTCATAAGGAAATGTCAGGGACGTCTCTTGCGGACTCAATGATAATAATGATAATAATGATAATGATGATGATGATGATAATGATCAACAAGATGTCCTACAAGATGTCATCAGTAGGTGCAGGGTTCAAATTGGCTAATATGCTATATGATCAACCGGTCACTTGTTGCAGTACCTATGTTTTTTAAAAGTCTTCAAGCACCGACAAACAATTGTGAAAGCAGACAAATCAACAGTTCAAAGTGTGATCAATATATGTAGCATCAAACAGAAAACAGATTTACTCGTAAATATCAGCTTAACATTCCAAAGGCTGTTACACTGCAATCTTTTAAGTCCTCCCCCGTGATAGCGTCAACGAGACAATTTAGTTTAATTTGCTACTTTTTTTTATTTAAATCGCTTCACATGTTACTTAACTTCACATCATTCATCATCATTTGATGATGAATGATGTTATTTAACATTTCATTAAATTAATTAAACACACTGGCTACATTATAGCAAGGCATTGTAGGTAATTAACATTGCATAAAATTAACTTCTTGACAAAAATATCGCTTGCAGTATGACTGTATATGCAATGATGCAAACTGAGCCGTATTGAGCCGTACTGAGCCGGACTGAGCCAGGCTAAGCCGTACTGAGCCAGGCTAAGCCGTACTGAGCCGGACTGAGCCAGGCTAAGCCGGACTGAGCCAGGCTAAGCCGTACTGAGCAGGAGTGAGCCGGTGGCATGTCGGAAAAGTGTCCAACTGTGGATCAAAATTAGAATTAGAGAGTTCAAATTCAGCGTTCGCTTCGTCACTTACATAATTTTAGACAGAAAACTGACGTCAAACTTGACTTTACTTTAATTCCCTTTGACTCTTCTATTGTATTTACTTTATTACTATTATTATTTTAATTTTTATTGTCACATTTATTATACCTTACTTTGTGCTTACATTCAGATTGAAGTCTTTTATTTCAGTTGCTCGCGAGCCACAGTTTAATGAGATCCGCTCATCGTGGGTCGATCAGGGATACGTGGAGGCAATCCAGGTGACGGGAAATAAGAATCCGGTGTGACCTTTATCGGACTCAGTTCTACATCTGATGAGTTCTATAAGTCCGTAGTAGCAGTCCGTGAGAGTACTCAATCCGTAGTAGCAATCCGTGGGAGTACTCAATCCGTAGGAGCAATCCGAGAGATACAGGTGTTTATCAGTGCGAGTGGACTGAATTTTTCTAGTGTTTTCTTTTTATAGTTCTATATTTATATTTATAGTTATAGTTATAGTTATAGTACTACAAGTATATTGTTGTAAACTATAGATTATAAACTAAAGTTCTCGGTACTATATTGTTATAAACTTTAGTAATAGCAGAGCGCTAAGTAGTCTTAAATAGTTCTAGAAGCAGAAAAGTATCATGTCTTAAACAGTAGACCAAAGAGAAAGGTAGTAATTACTCTTACCCTTGAAACGATCGGTCATAACTAGTACTATTAATACTAACTTAGCTGTCGAATGGGGAAACTGACGTTAACATTAGCTTTAACAGTTTAAAAAACTAACATTATATAAATAGTAAATTCTGGGCTCGCCCATCACTGACATGGCTTTCGAGTGAGGAAACTGAAGTTAACATTAGCTTGACCAGGTCTTTTACTATTGACTAGTACTAATTAATATAAACTTGTTCTGATCAGTCATAACTTATTCTAACTAGTAATAAGTTAATAACTGGCACTAACTACTAGTAAATAATACCAATTAATGGTAACTACGTGTAGTACTAACTAGCATCAACATCCATATTATCCGATATCGGTTACTCTCAATTGTTTACTAACAATCTCTCTAGCTACCTAAAACAAACCAGTAACTAGTCGAGTCTAAACTATCCAGTGCACTATACATGCTGTTTAATTATTATAATCATCACTCTTCCGCTACGCTTCTGACAGGGCATATACTATGAAGAATATTGTAAATCTGAAGACTTTTAAATCGAAATTTCAACATTTCTTTATTTTTTAAATCTGAAGCCTTTTTAGTAAAAAGTCTAATTTACGACGGAAGTAATAGACTGTTTCGAAGTGCTGTTTGATAATAGCGGACTCACAGCTCTTCAAACAGATTGCGTGAATAGAAACAGTCAGTCAATCCGTCGCTCTGTTAGAAGCAGTCTCAATCTTTGCACTGAGTTTTTCGTTGAGTCTTGTAACGGGAAGTCTTAAGATCGTAATTATGTGGGATTCACTCGGCTTCAATCCGGATTCCCTCGGGCTAATAGAGATTGGAATGAGAGCGCTATTCTAGTATCTAATACACTGCGACAAAACCCACAACGAATGACACTTTTATTTCTCTCAGACATTTGGCACCTGTTGAAATGAAAAGTAGAATGAGCTGTAAATGTGGTATATGGGACTGTTTTAAAGATAAAAAATGATAAAAGGACGATGTTAGAGTCAGGTTATTCTCTCAAAGAGATGTCTGCAACGAGCGGGCCCTAAATTTGTATCGTGTTCGTACTGAATTCCGACTAAAAATGCAGCTCAGTCAATGTACGCGAGATTTCTTAAATTATAAAACAGATATACGTCAGGCAATGGAAGGTTATTCATAGGCTGACATGGAAGTTAATTAAAAGCAGGTAAAGCTAAAGTTAACGTAAGTTCCTCACTCGAAAGCGATGTCAGTGACGGGAGAGCCCAGGATTTGAATCCCGTACATACTGATCCGCGGTCGAATATCTTGCCGACTTCGCCACAGGCTCCAACCAATTTGGACAAATAATATTAGAAACACATACAAACAGCACTTTTTTATAACATAATCTTAATTAACATAATAAATTACTACTGATAAGTTCTTGAAGACTATGATCTCCAAATTAGTTCAACGATTTGGTAAAATAATATAAGAATGAAATATAACAGCTGGCTTATTTAAAAGGACTATTTAATTATAACTTTCGCTAAATGAAAAAGTACTTCTGTAAAAGTTCAGAATATAGATGTACATGAGTTTTGAAGTCATGAGTTTTGAAGTCATGAGTTTTGAAGTCATGAATTTTTGAAGTCATGAGGTGTGAAGTCAATGTTCCTGTCGAAAATAAATTAAATAAGAGTTTGATGCGATCAAACAATAACTTTCTAACCGTATACAATTGCGTGCCACAGGTGTTTGGAGAATTGTATTTATAATTATATTTGTGTTTTGTGCTGCGTGTAATTTCATCTTACCGAATCAAATACCAATATTGACTTTTGAAAAGATCTCTATCTCTCTCTTTCTCTCTCTCTCTTTTCCTCTCTCTCTTTCTCTCTCTCTCTCTCTCTCTCTCTCTTTCCGTTCCCTTGTCTGTGTGCGACGTGATAGTGGTATTAAGCGTGTGTATATAGTTGGTTTTTGTATAGGCAAAAAAAGTCGAAAATGCATAGAGGTCGCGTATTGACCTTTTGAGAGCATAATCACTAGTATTAAAATCTTAGGTCACGGCTCACTAGGCATAGGTCTACTTATTGAGGTGCTAAAGTTCAATATTTGTCTGACGTAAGTCAACAAGCTTAAATAGCATTCATAATACGGGTAAAGCTAAAGTTTAACGTCATTCTCCTCCGCGAAGCGATGTCGTGACGGCGAGCCTAGGATTTGAACCCGTATATACGTTTTACAACACCTGTCAGATTGACATAAGGGGAATGGTATTAGTTTCATTACGGCCTAATTACATTACATTCTTTCCATTTTCAACCGATGATTTTTGGCATATATGCCTATGACAGAAATTCAGCAGTATGCACACACCACACCACACACACACACACACACATTTTATAGAGTATATAATATATATAGATATATAAGAGAGAGAGAGAGAGAGAGAGAGAGAGAGAGAGAGAGAGACGATAGAGAGAGAGATAGAGAGTGAGAGAGATAAACAAGGAAATCTGACGGTTTATCGCGAAGCGTCCGATGGTATATTCTATACCAAAGTAATATTAAACTATGCCGGCTAAACCTTTCAGAACTCCTTCGATTTCGAACATTAGTTTCTGCGAAATGCCCTCAGAGTTAAAAGAAATGGAAAATACCCGCAAGAAATTCGACTTCAATCTTTTTCTTATGAAATATTAATTCGTATCATTTCCTAATGCGACATCTTACGTCGTATAGCGAGCTATAATTCAGCGGATTAAGGAAGGTCAGCAGCGTTACAGCGTCTCTGAGATGTTTGCTTTCACAGAGTCGTAAAACAATTGCATCACCAACTCTCCATCCTACGCCCTCGAGACAGATAGCGGATTAAAATCTACTGCGCACAATCGAGTTGCAACGTAAGTGATTATCTCGATATACAGTCAGACAATTTCGATGCTTTCATTGGTGTTTTCTTATAATTTATGCTGTCATTAATGCTTCGCAATGAGATGTTCTACTGAACTAGTGTTGTCTTATGATGGCTATGTCTTGCAATGACTGGTTTATGTCTTGTAATGACTAGGTCACGCATTGACTGGTTAGGTCGTGTAATGACTAGGTCATCCAATGACTGGTTTAGGTCTTGTAATGACTAGGTCATCCAATGACTGGTTTATGTCGTGTAATGCCTAGGTCATGTAATGACTGATTTAGGTCGTGTAATGACTGACCTAGGCGTGTATTAACTAGGTTTTGTAATGACTGATTTAGGTCATGTAATGACTAGGTCTTCTAATGGCTGCTTTAGATCTTGTAGTGACTGACTTGGGTCGTGTAATGGCTAGGTCATGTTATGACTGATCTAGGTCATGTAATGACTGATTTGGGTCATGTAATGACTGATTTAGGTCGTGCAATTACTGACTTGGGTAGTGAAATAGCTCTTTTAGGTCATTTAATAGCTCATGCAATGTCTGACCTATAACTTTCAGTAATAGAAACTTCTTTATGCTCTTAATTTTCTCTGCACATACTTTTATTTAGAATTTAAAATCTTAAGATACTTAAAATAACAGCATCATAAGAAAACTCACGGCCCTGACCTCATTCTGTTATTTGGAAACTGGCGTTTAAACTCAATTATTTTAAACTATATTGCTTTTGAACATCTATAAAAATAGGAAATTTATTAATTTAGCTTACAAATGGTTCAAACAGCTAATCAGTTACAAATGATTAAACTTTCTGCTAGTGATAAACAAGAAATTAATCAATGCTGTATCAAAACCATTAGCACTGCTTCGCAATAAATCTCTAAACGCAGGCGAAATTCCATGTTCTTGGAAAAATTCTATAATTGTCCCATATTTTCAAGAAAGGATA
>CAJHZI010000057.1:0-12500 GCA_905160935.1 Enchytraeus crypticus
TTTCAAAAGTAGGACCTTAATGGACAGAGGAACAGTAAACATACAGGCACTGACATGTAAACACAGCAGCACTGAGATGTAAACACACCGGCACCGACATGTAAACATATACAGGCACTGACATGTAAACACACCTGCACTGACAAGTAAACATACAAGAACTGACAAGTAAACACACAGGCACTGACATGTAAACACAGCAGCACTGACATGTAAACACACCGGCACTGACATGTAAACACACCTGCACTGATAAGTAAACATACAAGAACTGACAAGTAAACACACAGGAATTGACATGTAAACACACCGGCACTGACATATAAACACACAGGCATTGACAAATAAACACACAGGCACTGACATGTAAACATACAGGCACTGACATGCAAATACACTTGCACTGTAAGCACAAATAAATCGTTAGCACACCAGGCTATGTTAAGCCACTGCAGGCCATATATAATTATAAACATTAGACATTCTAAACGCAATTATTTTCAACGAATATCTGAGATTAATGCGTGTGTTACTCTTTTACAGTGGAGCGAGTACAGTTGCCATTGACAACAAGATCGAGCAAGCTATGGTACGTACAGCAACAGTTTAATAGGCCCGTATTCTATAACTTAGATATTATCTAAACACGTGATCCGTCCAAGCAGCGATCATTCAGATGTATCAAATGATTTATATTTAAATAATAATTATAATTGCTACAATTCGAGGGCTACAGTCATCAATGACAACTTCGAGTACTAAGGAGACAAAATGAAGCCCGCCTACAAAAAGAGGCACCAAAACCGATGCAAATTCCAAAATCCAGAAAATCAGTCCAAAGTTAAAGGGAAAGGGAATGAAAGAAAAGGAGGTTTACGCGCTGGTCGCAACTCATGAACACTGGATGGAAAGTATAAAAGTATTAAAGTATGATGAATAACATTGACTATACATGACAGTGATGCCTATGACAGTGATGACCATCAAAGTGATGACTATGATAATATGTTAGCATACTACATATTAACTACGTGTTATGTTAATAGCACCTCTTGAATCCATATCACATATTAACTACGTGTTATATTAATAACACCTCTTGAATGCGCATCACATATTAACTACGTGTTATGTTAATAGCACCTCTTGAATGCGCATCACATATTAACTATGTGTTATGTTAATAGCACCTCTTGAATGCACATCACATATTGACAATGTGTTATGTTAATAGTACCTCTTGAATGCACATCACATATTGACTATGTGTTATGTTGATAGCACCTCTTGAAGGTACTTCACATGTTAACTATGTGTTATGTTTTAGGATCTAGTTAAGACACATCACATGTTAACTAGGTGTTATGTTTTAGGATCTAGTTAAGACACATCACATGTTAACTATGTGTTATGTGTTAGGATCTAGTTAAGACACATCACATGTTAACTAGGTGTTATGTTTTAGGATCTAGTTAAGACACATCTCATGTTCGCTGTTCGAGAAGAGATGGAGATTTTACGAGAAGAGATAAATCAGTTGAAAGACAGAAACATTTTACTTGAAGAAGAGAACAGAATATTGAGAGCCGTTTTGAATCAGCAATCAATCGCTAAACTGACATTTCATCTCAACACGCTAGCACAATAGAGATTGTAATCTGTCAATCATCTCGTTTTCACTCTAAATTCTAATAACGTCTCACACAGTACTGGCATTGGGAGCTAAATCGCGCTGTAACAGCATGTGTCTGCAACAGAGACGAAACAGACGTTAAACCAATCTTTAGATCTTATTGCGCGCACAGTTTCAAGAACACGACTTTTAATTACTGCATATTTAGAATTTTTAGACATACACGAAGTATGAGGACCGTAGCGAACAATGCTGCAGACTGCTCTTTGATAACCTCCCCATCAACTACAGTTGATAGCCTCTCTACAGTTGATAAGCTCTCTATCAGTTAGGCCTACAGTTGATAGCCTCTCTATCAGCTACAGTCAATAGCCTCTCTATCAGCTATAGTTGAGAACCTCTCTTCCGCTACAGTTGCTAACCTCCTATCATTATTCCTACAGTTTGATAGCCTCTCTATCGCTACAGTTTGATAACCTTCTATCAGCTACAGTTGATAACCTCTCTATCAGCTACAGTTGATAACCTCTCTATCAACTGTACTGTGCCAGTGCTGTAGTTGGAAAAAAAGAAGTGGAGGAGCTATCGATATAAAAAACAAGGTTGGTCGCGAAATATTTTAACTGGGGGTGGGGGGGGGGGTGGGGGGCATTCATAGAGAGCGTGGTTAGCGTGAGACAGCAAGGGGGTCTGAGGGCAAGGGGTAAAACTCTTGTTGAGAGGTCAGGGGGCAGAGCCCTCTGAAGCTGATTTTTTTCATTTTCTCTCTGAAACAGGCTGATAATTTCTAAAAACTGATAACGTTTTGCAGCTAAATAATTCTGCGAATTTATCGATCAGCACATATCTTCCATTGTTTTCAATAGAAATGATTGCACTTCAAGACTATATCAGAATATATATATATATATATATATATATATATATATATATATATATATATATCTCTAGATGTATATATATATATATATATTACACACCCACATATATATATATAATACTATAATATATTATATTAGATACATATATATAATATAGATAATATTATATCGATATAGATAGATATATATATGAATATTATATATATATATACTCTGGTTTTTATAACTGATACCCCACTTTTGTTTTACAATATTTACAATAAAGTCGTGTAAGGAGTTGACCGATGTTCTTTAAATTTACAGTGGCCTACTTGACCAGCAGCCAATGCTATCAAACATAGAAAAATTTCGTTTGATTAACTTTAATAAAGTGAAAGTTATAGTTTTGCGAATAGGAGTGGGGTCAGATGAGAAATCTCCAGGAGGCCTACAGGATTACGAGTGTGTTAGATGCAACGTAAAATTTTCTCTATAAAAATAATAGCGAACACGTCACTTAAAATGATTGCTAATGTTACTTTGAAGAGCAATTATTTCTTTTCAAAACGACGTAAAGTAGGTGCTGATATGTTCTTAACCTACGAAATTATTGAACTTTCAATGCATGCATTGCATGAAGAGAATTAACGAATGTGCGATTTTAACTGAGGCGCTAGAGGTGCAGTAGCTACGCTCACGTCCTCTCACAGCAGCTGAGCTCTCGCCTAGCACACGTAGGCCTAATGACGTCAGCGCGCGATAGCAGCTGTAGCCAGATATCTAACCAGCCTGATTTCCAATGAGTTGAAATCGTTTTTGCACAGGCAGTTTTTCGTAGCATCTTCATGCAATGTATGCATTAAAAGTTCAATAATTTTGTCAATTAATAACATATCAGTACGTATTTTATGTCGTTTTGAAAAGAAGTGATTGCTCTTCAAATTATTATTAGCATAAATTTTATGTGACGTGTTCGCTATTATTTCTATCACTTAAAAAATTGAAAGTTTTAAATCAATTTTAAATCAATCAATCAATTAGGCTAATCAATTTCAAAACAGGAGCTGGACTACTGGACTGGGTTAAGTTCAGAAGCTACAGCCCGAACAAGGCTGGACCTAAGATGATGAACTGCAGGCTGAATGGCATTACTTCAAGAAAGTTGCACCAGGTCCCTAAATACATTAAAGCCATCTGATGATAAAGGACCTCAAAATCATTTAATATCAGCAGCCTCGCTAATTCGATTCTTATAGGCCTATATTAGCATTTAATAACTTCTGTAATCATCGTGTTAATTAGAACGAGCTCCCGCTTCATCAGCTCTGAGAACTGTTCTCGGACTATTGAGAAGTGACGAAGCGCCGCTCCTCCTCAACTACAGCAGTGGCTACAGCCTGTAGCAGACAGAGATGTTATCAATTGTAGCTGATATAGAGAACTACTAAATACTGAATTCAGAGGAAAGTAGGACAACTCGATTTTGATAGAAATCCCAGTGATAGACTGGATTGACAACAACATAAGACAGTGAGGTGTGCGAGTAACAGCAGTGGTTCTAGTGTATTACAAAGATCTTATTCTCCCATTAATACGTATGATTATCTCTCAATTTCATTTTTATTTTACAAATATTATTTTTAAATGTTTCATTTTTAAAATACTTCCTTTTAACGATCGCAGTTCACAAAATTTATGGTAAATGGAAAAGAAATAAATATCAGTTATTAATTGTATTTGCAGGTCTGTTTACCCAACAACGAGTTAAATTTGATAATAGTAACAGCTTGACGTCCGTTTTCTTATCCAGGGATGATGTCAGGGATATACCCACAGCACACATCACTACAGATCAATTCACCCAGACCAATCTGCAAAAGAAATGTGCTGAGGAAAAGTAAGGTCCTAAATTGAAAGTCGGTCCGGAGATAAAAAATGCTCAGGGTAGATTGATTATGTCTCCGGCGGGAAATGGTAAGTTACTAGAGAAAGTTGAAAGAGAATAACAAAGCGAAGATAAGTAGTTGGAAAAGATTTCCAGATTGTGGGTGCTGCATAAGAAAATGTAAGTCTGCCCAATGAAGTGAGAATATTTGGAACAGAGAGAAGATTGGCATCGGTGGAACGAAGTGCACATAAGGGACGATAGGGATTAAGAATTTCAGTTAAGTAAGAAGGCTTGCCAAACCTCAGAGTTTGAAAGTATTTTATGCACTGATTTAACAGGTAGCCTGTCTCTTTCTCTAGAGAAAGAAAGAGGGATTGAAGTCGAGAGGACTTGCAAACAATAGGTGCAAGAGAATTTTTGACGTGCTGCAAACGATTGAGAGAAGAAGGCAACCCATATTATAATGAATTACAGTAGTCAATCTTTGAATGAACTATAGAATTAGCAAGGATAGTAGCTAAATATTTAGTAAAGGATGCATGTATTGGCCTAATCTGACGTATCTGAAAGAAAGAAGCACGGCAAACGGAAGAGATATGAGACTTAAAGCCAAGGTTTCCATCAAATATGACTCCGAGGTTTTTGGCGGATCGAGAAGGAGTACGAGCATGATTTTGAAAATGAAGAGAGATATTAGTAATATAGTAAATTAGAGTTATTAGTAAATTAGAGTCATAAAGACTAATTTATTAGGTTGCAGACAAGTCAGGAGAAAGCTGGAGCATTGTCGCAGTCATTCATATCATTGTTTCTGATAGAGTGAACGTTCGTGGGGTGGTGAGGGGTTGGGTGCCGGTACGGGAGGGTTTGGGGGATGGAGCAGAATGGAGTCAGATTCTAGAACATGCACTTGTTACGCTGACACGGGCTCAGAGTCGTGAAGCGAGCCGTGGCTTCTGTTTGGTGACAACCTGGTAAAACGATGAGAAGGGTCCTGAGGTATTAGAGGCTCTCAGGTTATGAGACGGCTAAGCCGGTGGCACGTGTGACAATGGATCAGAGGGTGCGAGGTTCAAATACAAGCCTCCCATCACTGATATGCTATCGAGCAGCAAACTGAAGTCAAGCCAGGTTTTAGCTGTTAGGTTGAGATGATCTAACGAAGTCTCGGTGCTTGAGATGGTGAGCCTCTCGTCTCCTCAGCAGAGGCTCAGGCGGGTCTGTGACTGTGGGGTCGTCGTAAACGGTCGATATAACGGGTCTGCTCCTAGTAACAGTTCTCTGGCAGGGCGCGGCGCTCATGTTGCCACAAGTCGATGGAACTAGTTTAGAATAATTAGTAGGATTCTGAGTTCTGAGTAAGCGATATGACTGATATTTGCTGGGCGTTCCAGAAAGAGCCTGAGCTGTCGATAAGTGTAATATCTTCTCTCCACGGTATCTACACACAATTCATTTACGCAATAAACTAATTGGATCAGAAATAGGAGGACAGGTGGATATGACATTTTCTAAATGTGATGGTTAGAAAAAAGAGGCAAGTGAAGGAAATGTTAGAGCAAAACACGGCGAATAAATCACCAACATCATACCACTGCAGTGCTAATGAGGAAGAGAGAGAAATAGGTTAAATGAAATATAAATCGACTTCAGTAATGTAGAACAGTGTGTCAACAGACAGACGCCAGAAAATGAACACAACATTGCAATGTTATATCCAGAAACTTTCTTGATATGAGAATTGTTCCTTATTGTAGAGACTGAATTTCTACACGTGAAGAATAACTAAACCAGCCTCGTAGTGTCCGGGTTGCCGAAGAATAGGCCAACCATGGACTGTACGTGTCGTTATAGGATACAAAACACTATGATTCAAACTTTAGAATTGTTACAGCATTTTCTAAAACAAATGGATATCTTCGTTTTTTTACAAAACAATTTGACAACCGCAGATAGGTAACATACGAGCATATGAAATGGAACATACGAACATAATTACAGTATACACAATAGGAGAAAATAACGTTATAGAAATGCAAATACAGAAAATGTAGTTAAACATAGATGAAATTAGCCACAGTTTCATAGCATCACTTAGTATCGTGCGGATTATAAAGTTTTTATCACTCTAGGAGCTACGCTTAGTTGGTATTTTATAGCTTCTTTTGGCAAAGTTTCTTCGGGTTTGATACGAATGTTGGTTTACAGAGGCAAAAGTGAAGCCAGCAAGTGGTCACGGTTATAACAGACTGCCCTAAATAGCTTACTATCAGCTGACAAGCAGAGATTCTAAAAAGTTAACTCTTTGTTATAGAAATCAGCCCTTTTTGCACGTCTTAAAAATGCTTCTAGGCGGTTTCTATCAGGGGCATTGGTAAAACCTACCAACACTGTGAGGTGTAGAGTAATTTACTAAGGGTAGAAGCCTGGAACATGATCTAAAGGAGTTCATTAGACAGACCTTGTGGAAAAGTTTAAACCACAATTCTAGTTAAGCTAGGATTCAAGGGAAGATGATGATGTTTAACTAAACAGATCTAACTGTAATTACTTTAAAATATCACTCGTTACATAAGCAATATGGCATATCGGTGTTACTTCATTTTAAATAAAAATAAATGGTTATTAAAAATATAATTTGCTGTTAGCTCAGAACGCTTAGCTAGATGAGATCCAACATGAAGCGGGCCTATATATCCACTACAAAGACAATTCTTTTCTCTAATTAATTATGAACTAAATAACAGTAAAGTGGGTCACAGTTATCACAATTTCACAATTTTATTCTTCCCTCATTTGCTACTACTAAATTTCTTACCTAATCGTAAGTGCAAAAAAACACATTATAGTGAAATGATCAACTAGGTTGATACCAATCACTTTCTAATACCACTTGTTTAAACCGTTAGGCAATTTAGTCCATTTTCCATATAACCAGTCCAGTGAATGTCAGAGATTTTACTCTCAGATCAAAGCGGCTGGGATTCGAACCCGCGACAGTTCAATTCACCTCAGGATCTGTCATTTAAAACTTCATGACGTTATCTCTATACTATTGAGACATTCTAAAGTAAGTAAAAGTAATATCAATTATAACATAAGCTTCAAGTCACACAGCTCCACCTGTAAAACTATTAGTAAACCAAGCACCACTTGAATTTAACACAGGGAGCAGCACTGCAAATCTCTTCAGCAAGGACTCATCACATTCAACTGATGGATTAACCAAGCCAGGCTGTCTACTCACCCAAACCCTTTCTTGTCCCACGGCGCCTGACCTTCACCTTCAAGAGCCTCTGTCAGACCTTTAACACTGCGACCAAGAGGCTGACCATCAGCCCAGCCGTGCTTCATCAGCAGCCTTCTACCAATACCCTACAGCAATCAATCAATAAACCAATCAATCGATCAATGAGTCATTACAGGATATATTAACAAGAGGCCTGACCCTGTTCTCAGATCTCAAGCATCCAACATGTACAACGTTTAGTAAGACATTCTATATTAAAGAATCAGAGGTAAATGCACGCATAGAACGACCTATGAACCTTATTGTAGAGGTCAGATGAAGCAGTACTCTGAGAGCTCTTGTATTGTTTGTGTTTCTCTCGTTGTGTCCTCGTGCATTCACTCAACCCGTCACGTCTCCTCGTGTCTCGCAGCATCGTCACAAAGTCTCGAGCGTCCTTGTCTCCCGCAGTGTCGGGGTCATAGTAAACACTACAATCTATGTCCCAGTCATCAACGTCTTTCTCTTCCTCATCTATTAACACAGACACACACACATGTATGCACACACATAAATACACAGAAACACACACATACATGTAGACAGAGAGGACTGCAAGACATTATGCTCAGCACAGTGTGATATACATGTACAGTATATATACAGACTGGGGCAAAAAAATAATCCCCTAGCAAAATTTCAATAACGACAAAACTCAAAATACTTAAACAAAATTAGTAGAGTTTATAGAGGAGAAATTTCTACATATATCCTGCAAATTTTTTGAAAATTTGTTAAGTAGTAACAAAGTTACAGCGTTTCTACAAAATAAGTTCAAAATCAATTTTAACAAGACTTATTTCAACAAAAGTCACAGTAACTTCGACAAATAATCCCCTCTAAGTAGATTTACAAAATTTTCGGAGATTCTACAGGATGACTTTCTACACCTATCTTGTAAATTTGGCAAAAATATATTCAAAGTAACAAAAATACAGCTCTTATTCCGAAAAAAGTGTTAACATCAATTTCAAGTTCTAATTTAAAGAAAAGTACCTGAAAATGTCTTCAAAATTTAGAAATAATTTAAACAGAAGAACTAATTTTAAGCATCATTTATTGGAGCAGCTAACAAGGTAGTGTAGGCTTATATTCTACCACTTAAGTAAAAGGCCCTTTTCAGGGTCGTTATTTTCTTAAAAAGCAACGACTGACATTTCAAAAAACCGTATTAAAATTGATTTTTGCACTTTTCTCGTTGAAATGCTGTAATTTCGTAACTACTGAAAATATTTTCACCAAATTTGCAGGAGATGCGCAGAAATTCCTTCCCTAGAAGCTTCGAAAGACAGTAAAGAATTTGTGAGTTTTCTTGAAGTTATTGAGATTTTGTTAGGGGATTATTTTTTTTCCCCCAGTCAGTATGTTATATTGTACTTAGCACCGAGTCATGCTACCTACTAAACATAAATACAAATGTAGAAAAGTTAAACCATATTTATATAGTTATCTACCTAGATATATCTAGTATCTAGCTATACATACATACGTCCAATACATATGTCCCGTTTTGTATACATATTATCTGATATATATATATATATATATATATATATATATGATAATTATAGATATATATATATCTAATATAATATTATATATATATAGATAATATATATATATTATATATATATATATATATATATATATATCTATAAAACTACAGAGATCAGAAACCTCAGTATTCACTAATAAACGTGGTGTAGTTATTATTGCTACTTTATTTAGAGCATAGAGACAGGGTTAACAACAACAACAACTATCAGCTCACACCTCCATCAGCCTGATCCCAGTACTGAGCATACAGACAGGGTTAACAACAGCAACTATCAGCTCACACCTCCATCAGCCTGATCCCAGTACTGAGCATACAGACAGGGTTAATACCAACAACTACCAGCACACACCTCCATCAGCCTGATCCCAGTACTGAGCATCTGTGTAGTGGACAAGCCCTGAGCCACCCTTCTCCCACACGACCTCCATCTCCTCCTCGTACAGCCGCTCCTTGTTCCTCTCTCTGTTAGAGGGGTCGTCGTGCAGCGTCTCATATCTCTCCCAGTCCTCACAGTCCTCCGAGTCACTCCCTCCATCTACGTCCGAGTTATGTCTTACATCTCTCTCTACCTCCGAGTTACGTCCTACATCTCTCTCGCTCTCTACTTCTGAGTCATTTACTCTACTCTTCTCTCTATTCACCTCCGAGTCATTTTCTCTATGATCTAAACATCTATCTGATTTAGAATTGTTGCAGGATACGTCAGAATGAGCCCAACTGGAATTAGAAGAGCCTAAAGTCTTGATATCTTCACTCCTGTGTGAATCGTTGCTGGCTTCGACAGGTCCACGCTGAGGTGAGATGTCAGCTCCTTCAGGCAGACATTTGCTTGATGTCTCCACAGGTATAACATAACTATCAGCAGCTACTGCACTGCTACACTCAGCACCAGCCACTGCCGCTTGCTGTCTGCTGGCGTCATCATCACAACACTGAGTCACTGCTGCTTGCAGTCTGCTAGCGTCTTCATCTTCAGCAGTGTACTTGTACTGTACGGCTCCGTAGCGCCTCGTGGACCTGAGCCGAGGAAACACAAGTCCAAGACGAGTGATAAGTGAAGGAGGCATTCGACAACGCTGGATGAGACGGAGAAAATGTTTGGTGGGAGTTCCCACGTTACCCTGAGGCATGATCGCAGGAGGGCGGAGCTCTGGAAGGGTTGACAGATCCATTATTGATATCGTCATCCAATCAGCTTCGAGTTTTCTTCTCTCAGCACGAGTAGAGAATTTGTGCAAGTTCGAGTCATCTAGATTAAAACAAAAAGAAATTATTAATATCATCAAAGTTTTACAATGAGTTTTGCCTGACAAAACCTCAAATATAGATATGTCTATGTGATACATTCTATCAACATAATACAAAGGCATGTAAACTTCTGACACTCCAACGATTTAACTCTCATGCGTAGTATGATCAGGCATTTCAATGCACAACTCAATAAACTAATAGATGAAATTTTTAATAAAATAAATACAGATAAACAGATCAGACATAAAAGTCACTCCTTCTTTACATGTAAACAGAATTCTCTTTGGATTAAGAACTGTTTTCTGAGGTCGCCTTGAGAAGTGGAAGATCTGGTCCTGTGCTGTAATTTCATATTCACATTTTAAATCTGATATTTAAGGATTGTTTTGTGAATTTCATAAATTAAAGATATATATCTATCTATCTAAATTCTATTTGACTATGCTAAAAGTATATTTTATGTTTTAACTTCACTGAGAATTCAGTTGCACGGTGTCACACTTCATACCTTGACTTTTATCCTTTGTACGAACTCTAGAAATGTGACAAGTTGTTTTCATTGAAAGCCCATCTGAGTTTATCCAACTCTTGCCATTATATCTACTGAGCAGTTCATTCAGTCGCTGCTCCCCCACAGACACAACACAGCACAAACTATCTCTGCTTTCAGCACGACCAGACAGATCAGAGTCAGCCCCTGACTCATTCTTGCCTCCACTCTTCCATGAAGATCCCTCACTACTGCTCAAGTCTGGCCTGTGCTTGAAATGAAAGCACGAAAATCCCAACGATTCAATAAAATCTGAGAAATGAAAGCGTAGACTCGACGACCTGAAGTTAGGTGGAATGTTAGAAATGAGTAAATAAACGAATTGCTCCTTATTCTTCTTATTCATTGCAGAATCATCAGAAGTTCCTACACAAGCAAATTCCTGTCAAATAATATTTAACACCCTTTAAAGATCACAGTAAAAATAAGGGACTTGGTTGATAATGTTTAAGAAGCCCATAACTTACAATAAATTTTATTCTTTATTAATATCAAATTTAATCTTTTTTATACATTTGCTTGGATGCAACATTATGGATAAGATAGTAATCTATGAGACTAGATCCTTGGAGTCTACTGTAAGGGAGGGGGGTGGGGCACATCAACATTGTCTTATTGGCTTGGTTTCATTGTACTCGATGTCATCAATGGCGACAGTTACACGCTAATGGTTGTTCTGGTAAAACAAAAATATATAGAAACAATATTTTTAATAATAATAAATAATCTTTAAACTGATTTTCTGACTTTTCGAATTTGCAGTGTTTTGGACATTCTTTTAGCTCACCAATGTTAGATTTATCTCAATTGTGCTTGATGTTGTGATGGATGACAGTAGCACTCTAATTATTAGTGATTAAAAGGATTTAGTAATAGTTTAATATTAAAATAGAATCCATTGTGCATTATTTATATTTCATACAAAAAACAGAGTTCAGCATGGCAGTTGCCGTTGCGAAGTGGGTAGCGCATTGACATGCCAATACCAAGATCGTGTGTTCGAATCTGACATGCGTCACGTTGACTCCTTTAACTAAATCTATAATTTTATTGTAGGATTTAGGTTTAGGGTTAGGGTGTGGGGTTAAGATTAGACCTTAGTCTTCAAAGTCTTTTATGATTTAGCAATGAGCAATGCCAAAGACAATGAATATCGACTGACCCAAAAGATGTAAGCAAACGATACTACGAGCAGCAGGGATCAGCAGCTGAATATTGCAGTTTGTTATTATTACAAAACTAAAAGAAAATTAGAAACTGAAACATAGAAAGTTCCAATCCTAGCCTATACTCCCTAACCCTAATCAACAAATACGATTTAGTTAAACTTTACAAAGTTCCAACCCTAACTTATACCCCAAATCCTAATAAAAAAATACGATTTAGCAAAACTTTAAGAAGGTGACGCGAGCGAGAATCGAACCCTGAACATAGGTTTAAACCCTGACCCTATGCCACTACACTATCAGAG